>CABHPH010154683.1:7997-29316 GCA_902168325.1 Peromyscus nudipes
TCTTTCTTTCTTTCTTTCTTTCTTTCTTTCTTTCTTTCTTTCTTTCTTTCTTTCTTTCTTTTTTTGGTTTTTTGAGATAGGATTTCTCTGTGTAGCTTTGGAGTCTGTCCTGGAACTTGCCTTGTAGACCAGGCTGGCATCAAACTCACAGAGATCTGCCTACCTCTGCCCCTACAGTGTTGGGATTAAAGGCGTGCGCCACCACCACCTTGCTTATTTATACTTCTTAAAAGCTTATGTTCTTAAGGAAATTCTATAGGACTACCTTAGCAAAGATACTTCTTACTGTTTTTTTAATTTTATAATTAATTTAATTTTACATATCAGTCACGGATTCCCCTGTCCTCCCACCTCCCCACAACCCACCCCCCCATTCCCACCTCCTCCAGGGCAAGGTCTCCCCTGGGGAGTCAGCCCAGCCTGGTGGATTCAGTTGAGGCAGGTCCAGTCCCCTCCTCCCTTCACCTAGGCTGAGCAAAGTGTCCCAGCAAAGGCCCTAGGTTCCAAAAAGCCAGCTCATGCACTAAGGACAGGTCCCAGTCCCACTGCCTGGATGCCTCCCAAACAGTTCAAGCTAATCAACTGTCTCACTTATCCAGAGGGCCTGATCCAGTTCCAGGGGTGCTCCTCAGCTATTGGTTTGTAGTTCATGTGTTTCCACTAGTTTGGCTATTTGTCCCTGTGCTTTTTCCAATCATGGTCTCAACAATTCTCGCTCATACAATCCCTCCTCTCTCACGCCAATTTGGACTCCTGGAACTCCACCTGGGGCCTGGCCATGGATCTCTGCATCTGCTTCCATCAGTCACTGGATGAGAGTTCTATCTCTACAGTTAGTGTGTTCAGCTATCCGATCACCAGAGTAGGTCAGTTCAGGCTTTCTCTCGACCATTGCCAGTAGTCTATTGTGGAGGTATCTTTGTGGATTTCTGGGGACCTCTCTAGCACTTTGTTTCTTCCTATTCCCATGGGGTCTTCATTTATCATGGTATCTCTTTCCTTGTTCTCCCACTCTGTTCCTGATCCAGCTGGGATCTCTTGCTCCCCTAAACTCTCTTTCCCCCGACCCTTGCCCTTCATTACTTACCCTCACATCCAGTTTGCTCAGGTAGATCTCATCCATTTCTGTGTCATTGGACGATCCCTGTGTCTTTCTTAGGGTCCTCTTTACTAGGTAGCCTCACTGGAGTTGTGAGTAGCAGTCTAGTCATCCTTTGCTTTACATCTAGTATCCACCTATGAGTGAGTACATACCATGTTTGTCTTTCTGAGTCTGGGTTACCTCACTCAGGATGATTTTTTTCTAGATCCACCCATTTGCCTGCAAAACCTCATGATGTCATTGTTTTTCTCTGCTGAGTAGTACTCCACTGTGTATATGTACCACATTTTATTTATCCATTCTTCAGTTGAAGGGCATCTAGGTTGTTTCCAGGTTCTGGTTATTACAAACAATGCTGCTATGAACATAGCTGAGCATGTGTCCTTGTGGTATGATTGAGCATTCCTTGGGTATATGCCCAAGAGTGGTATAGCTGGGTCTTGGGGGAGACTGATTCCCAATTTTCTAAGAAAGTGCCATATTGATTTCCAAAGTGGCTGTATAAGTTTGCATTCCCACCAACAGTGTAGGAGTGTTCACCTTGCTCTGCGTCTTCTCCAGCATAAGCTGTCTTCAGTGTTTTTTATCTTAGCCATTATGACAGATGTAAGGTGGTATCTCAGAGTCATTTTGATTTGCATTTCCCTGATGATTAGGGGATGTTGAACAATTCCTTAAATGTCTTTCAGCCATTTGAGCTTTCTCTGTTGATAATTCTCTGTTTAGCTCTATAGCCCATTTCTTAATTGGACTGTTGGGCATTTTGATGTCTAATTTCTTGAGTTCTTTATATATTCTGGATATCAGCTCTCTGTCAGGTTTGGGGTTGGTGAAGATCTTTTCCCATTCTGTAGGCTGTCATTTTGTCTTATTGACCAGGTCCTTTGCTCTACAAAAGCTTCTCAGTTTCAAGAGGTCCCATTTATTAATTGCTTCTCTTAGTGTCTGTGCTACTGGTGTTATATTTAGGAAGTGATCTCTAGTGCCAATGCATTCAAGATTTCTTCCTACTTTCTCTTCTATCAGGTTCAGAGTAACTGCATTTCTGTTGAGGTCTTTGATCCACTTGGACTTAAATTTTGTACTTGGCGACATAAATGGATCTATTTGCAGACTTCTACATGTTGACATCCTGTTATGCCAGCACCATTTGTTGAAGATGCTTTCTTTTTTCCATTGTACAGTTTTGGCTTTTTTGTCAAAAATAATATGTTTGTAGGTATGTGGATTTTTGTCAGGGTCTTCAATTCGATTCCATTGGTCCACATGTTGGTTTTTAAGCCAGTACCAAGCTGTTTTTATTACTGTAGCTCTATAGAAGAGCTTGAAGTCAGGGATCGAATGCCTCCAGAGGTTGTTTTATTGTACAGGGTTTTTTGGCTATCCTGGGTTTTTTGTTTTTCCATATGAAGTTGAGTATTGTTCTTTCCAGGTCTGTGAAGAATTGTGTTGGAATTTTGATGGGGATTGCATTGAATCTGTAGATTGCTTTTGGGAAGATTGCCATTTTTACTATGTTAATCCTGCCTATCCATGAGCATGGGAGATCTTTCCATTTTCTGACATCTTCTTCAATTTCTTTTTTCAGGGACTTAAGTTCTTGTCATACAGGTCCTTCACTTGCTTAGTTAGAGTTACCCCAAGGTATTTTATATCATTTGTGGCTATTGTAAAGGGTAATGTATCTCTGATTTCCTTCTCAGCCTGTTTGTCAATTGTATACAGGAGGGCTACTGATTTTTTTTTAGTTAATCTTGTATCCTGCTACATTGCTGAAGGTGTTTATAAGTTGTATGAATTCCTTGGTCGAAAATTTGGGGTCACTTATGTATACCATCATGTCATCTGCAAATAGCAAAAACTTGACTTCTTCCTTTCCAATTTGTATCCCCTTGATCTCCTTATATTGTCTTATTGTTCTGGCTAGACCTTCAAGTACTATATTGAATAAGTATGGGGAGAGCGGACATCCTTGCCTTGTTCCTGATTTTAGTGGAATCACTTTGAGTTTCTCTCCATTTACTTTGATGTTGGCTGTTGGCTTGCTGTAAATTGCCTTTATTATGTTTATGTATGTTCCCTATATTCCTGATCTCTCCAAGACCTTTATCATGAAGGGGTGTTGGATTTTGTCAAAGGCCTTTTTAGCATCTAGTGAGATGATCATGTAGTGTTTTTTTTCTTTCAGTTTGTTTATATGGTGTATTACATTGACATATTTTCATATGTTGAACCATCCTTGCATCCCTGGGATAAAGCCTACTTGATCATGGTGGATAATTGTTTTGATGTATTCTTGGAGTCTGCCAATATTTTATTGAGTATTTTTGTATCAATGTTCATGAGGGAGATTGGTCTGTAATTCTCTTTCTTTGTTGCACCTTTGTTTGGCTTGGGAATCAGGGCAATTGTAGTCTCATAGAAGGAGTTTGGTAATGTTCCTTCTGTTTCTATTATGTGGAACAATTTAAAGAGTATTGGTATTAACTCTTCTTTGAAGATCTGGTAGAATTCTGCACTGAAACCATCTGGTCCTGGGCTTTTTTTGGTTGGGAGACTTTTAATGACTGATTCTGTTTCCTTAGGGGTTATTGGTCTATTTAAATAGTTTATCTGGTCTTGATTTAACTTAGGTATGTGGTACCTATCCATAAAATTGTCCATTTCTTTTAGATTTACCAGTTTTGTGGAGTACAGGTTTTTGAAGTATGACCTGATGATTCTCTGGATTTCCTTGTTGTCTGTTGATGTCTCCCTTTTCATTTCTGATTTTGCTAATTTGGATGCTCTCTCTCTCTGCCTTTTGGTTAGTTTGGATAAGGGCTTGTCTATCTTGCTGATTTTCTCAAAGAACCAACTCTTTGTTTCATTGATTCTTTGTATTGTTCCCTTTGTTTCTATTTTATTGATTTCAGCTCTCAATTTGATTATTTCCTGGCATCTATTCCTCCTGGGTGACTTTGCTTCTTCTTGTTCTAGAGCTTTCAGGTGTGCTGTTAATTCACTAGTGTGAGATTTCTCCAACTTCTTTATGTAGGCATTTAGTGCTATGAATTTCCGTCTTAGCACTGCTTTCAAAGTGTCCCATAAGTTTGGGTATGTTGTATATTCATTTTCATTGATCTCTAGAAAGTCTTTACTTTCTTTCTTTATTTCTACCTTAACCCATTGGTGATTCAGTTGAGCATTATTCAGTTTCCATGAGATTGTAGGTTTTCTGTAATTTTTGTTGTTGTTGAAATCTAACTTTATACCATGGTGATCTGATAAAACACAGTAGTTATTCCAATTTTTTTGTATCTGTTGAGATTTGCTTTGTGGCCAAGTATGTGGTCGATTTTTGAGAAGGTTCCATGGTGTGTTGAGAAGAAGGTATATTCTTTTTTGTTAGGATAGAATGTTCTGTAGATATCGATTAAGTCCATTTGAGTCATTACATCAGTTAAGTCCTTTATTTCTCTGTTAAATTTCTGTCTGGCAGATCTGTCCAGTGGTGAGAATGGGGTGTTGATGTCTCCCACTATAAATGTGTGGGGTTTTATATGTGATTTAAGCTTTAGTAATGTTTCTTTCACAAATGTGGGTGCCCTTGTGTTTGGGGCATAAATGTTCAGAATTGAAACTTCATCTTGGTGGATCTTTCCTGTGATGAGTATGTAATGCCCTTCTTGATCTCTTTTGATGATTTTAGTTTGAAGTCTATTTTGCTGGATATTAGAATGGGTATACCAGCTTGCTTCTTAAGACCATTTGATTGGAAAGACTTTCCCCAGCCTTTTATTCTTAAGTAGTGTCTATCTTTTAATTTGAGGTGGGTGCAGCAGAAAGATGGTTCCTGCTTTTGTATTCATTCTATTAGCCTGTGTCTTTTTATAGATGAATTAAGTCCATTGATATTAAGGGATATTAATGACCAGTGATTGTTCATTCCTGTTATCTTTTGGTGGTAGTGTGTGTGTACTTCTCTTCTTTGGGATTTACTGCTGTGGTGATATCTATTGCCTGTTTTTTTGTGGGTGTATCTGACTTCCTTAGGTTGGAATTTTCCTTCTAGTGCTTTCTGTACGGCTGGGTTTGTGGATAAGTATTGTTTAAATCTGATTTTTTCTTGAAATGTCTTGTTCACTCTGTCTATGATGATTGAAAGTTTTGCTGGGTATATTAGTCTAGGCTGGCATCCATGGTCTTTTACCATCTGCATTACATCTCTCCAGGTCCTTCTGGCTTTTAAAGTCTCCATTGAGAATTCAGGTGTTATTATGATGGGTTTGCTTTTATAAGTCATTTGGCCTTTTTCCTTTGCTGCTCTAAATATTTTCTTTATTCTGTACATTTAGTTGTTTAATTATTATGTGGCAAGGGGACTTTTTGGGGGGTCTAATCTGTTTGGTGTTCTATAGGCTTCTTGTATCTTCATAGGCATTTCATTCTTTAAGTTGGGAAAGTTTTCTTCTATGATCTTGTTGAATATATTTTCTGGCCTTTGAGTTGGTATTCTTCTCCTTCCTCTATCTCTATTATTCTTAGGTTTGGTCTTTTCATGGTGTGCCAGAGTTCTTGGACATTTTGTGTTATGATATTTTTGGCACTGGTATTTTCTTTGACTGACGAATCCATTTCTTCTATTGTATCCTCTACACCAGAGATCCTCTCTTCCATCTCTTGTATTCTGTTGGTTATGCTTGCATCTGTGTTTCCTGTTCGTTTACTCAGATTATCTATTTCCAGCATTCCCTCTGTTTGTGTCTTCTTCATTGTTTCTATTTCCCTTTTCAGGTCTTGAACTGTTTCCCTCACCTGTTTCATTGCTTTTTCATGATTTTCTTTAAGGGATTTATTGTTTTCTTCCAATTCTTTTCCTCTAGTTCTTTATAGATTTCTTCCCATTTTTGTTTCACTTTTTCTCATTTTCTTTATTGATTTCCTCCACTTTTTTGTTTATCTTTTCCTCAATTTCATTTTTCATTTTTTCTTGAAAGGCCTCTAGCATCTTCATGATGCTATTCTTAAGGTTGCTTTCTTCTGCTTCTTCCACCTTGTGATGTTCAGGTCTTGCTGTTGGAGGAGGGCTAGGTTCTGGTGGTGCTGTATTGCTCTTTATGTTGTTGTATGTACTTCTGCCTTGATGTCTGCCCATCTCCTCATCTAATAGGTATAAGAGGTGCCTGTGTCTGAGCGAGTTGCTGTTGGTCCACTCTGTGTTTGTTGTGTCTGTATCTCAGGGGCCCTTCTGGGTCTAATCTTAGCTTTTGGTCTCATTGGATCAGGCAGCTTCTGTGTCTCATTGAGCTGCTCTTGGGTCAACCCAAGCTAGTTGATTCTGTGACTCACAGATTCATTCTTGGTCTTATCAGGGCTCTTGGTCCAGTCAGAGCTGACACATTCTGTGTTTCAGGAAGCCTCTCTTGGTCCAATGAGAGGTGGCAGATTCTACTTCTCAGAAAGCCACTCTTGGTCTAATCAGGGCTGGCAGATTCCCTGTCTCCTGAGTTTACTCTTGGTCCAATGACGGCTCTTTGTCCAATGAGAGCTCTCTCTTTCTCTGGGTTGGATGGGAGCTCTCTGGGCCGGATGGGAGCTGGGGGTTGGTCTCCAAGCCTCAGGAAGTGGTGGGGGTCTTGGGCGGATGGATGTGGGGGCAGGGCGTGTAGATTGCAGGGTCCACTGGGGGTCTTGGAGAAGGGGAACCTTCCAGCAGGAGCCCTGCCCACTGGCCGGCAAATGGGGCCAAGTTGGGCGGGTCTTCCCCGGGATAGCTGGGGCCCAGGGATGGGACCTAGGGGGAGGCCTCCCTGGGTATGAACCAAGTCACTCACCTCTGAGCCAGATGGGAGCTCTAGGCCAGATGGGAGTTGGGGGTTGGTCTCCAAGTTTCAGGAAGTGACAGGGGTCTCAGGCGGATGGGTGTGGCTTTTTACTCTTAACAGGACTAACTTACACTAGGACCTCTTAGCAAACTCTTATAGGGATACCATTAGTAAATATCTAATTTAGCAAACACCTGAAATAGATTTCTTTACACCTAGAAGAGATTTTACGTTATCTTCCAACAAGACAGAGACTAATTTTCTTTGTCTTTGTTTAGGAAATAGAAATAAAAGTAAACTGTTATCAAACTCAAAAAGAGAATGAGAAGAAAAACCCTCTAAGGAACATTCTGTTTCTGAATTGCTCAGCTAGTCATGCCACAATAGTCAATTTCCCATCTGGAGAAGATAATTGTCTAAGCTGGAGTTGGGTTCCAGACCTGCATCATTCTGCAGGATTCCCTGTTAGACTATTTGCCTTGAAAGCTTAATGAATTTCTAAGTGACTTCACTGCTCTTAATAGTAGATCTTTGTCATCCAGCTACCATGAAAAACACTCTTTGCAGCTGTGAGGCAATATAAGGCATTTTCTCCAAGGAGCCTGTATAGCCCAAAGCAGCACAGCTCCAAGCATTGTTTACTTTTCAACTTTTCATTGGAGCTGACATTCAACAAACTCTCAGACAATTTTCCTCCTTCTTAATTTTTAAAAGCTGTTTTTTAAGTTTACTATTAACATTTTAAATGATATCAATATTTCTCTGGAATCTTAAACACAACTCAATCTCATAAGCTTTTTCATTTTAATTATCTCCTATGAAGCAAGGTGTTTGTTTGCTCTCAGCCTTTTGGGATGTAAATCTAAGCTTTCTAGAAGTGCTTACAAAAGGAACTTCATTATGAGCTGAAAAAACAGTTTTTCTGGGCAGCATTGCCATTTCTAGCAGAAAAATTACCTTTCCCAGAATGCATCTTGGGTCCCAGCAAACTTTTGTTTCTGCTTATTCTTAATTACGAATGCCCCGCCTTAGCTTGGGTTAGTTTCTTGCTAGCTTTCCTTAACTTATTCCAACTACTTTTTGCCTCTGGGCTCTTCTTGTTCTCTAACTTCTGTAAATCTTACTCTTACTCCGTGGATGGCTGTGTAGCTGGGTGGCTGGCTCCTGGAGTCCTTCTCCTACTCTGGTTCCCCAAGTTTACCTCTCCAATCCCTCTTCTCAAATTTCTCCTTCTATTTATACTCTCTGTCTGCCAGCCTTACCTATCCTTTCTCCTGACTTGCTATTGACCAGTTCTTTATTAGACCATCAGGTGTTTTAGACAGGCACAGTAACACAGCTTCACAGAGTTAAACAAATGCAACATAAGTAAAAGTAACACACCTCAAAATAATATTCTACTACAGATGGCTAATAACCTAGGTGACCCCTGTGCTATCTGTAGGATCAGGCCATATGTGACTTCCACAAGGAAAACATGAGGTGTCTAATAACCTAGGTGATCCCTATGCTAGCTGTATGACTGAGACCACACCAGAACCTCTCCCTAAACCCTTAACATAACACATGTACCCTATTCAAAGAGCCAATCATCATGGAAGACATGACATGTACTTTGATAAAAGTTTTGATGTAATTATGTATCTTTGTACACACAGGATTGTGTTATAGAAGGAAACTTCTTTCCAAATTGTACTGCACTTCAATATGCCTAAAATAAACTGCATGGTGTTAGACTCTGGAAATTTGAACCAACACTGGCTATTGAGTTGTGTTGAACCGGATTTCTTATTTGCCTCACTTGCATAGTTACTCTGATGACTTTGGTGTCCGCAGAGACCCCTACCCCATAACACCTGCTCAGAGAGCAAAAGGAAGACTTAACTTTTACAACATTTCACTGTGGAGGGCTCTGGTATAATACCTGGTCTAGCCATAGGAGGAGTACATAGGCAGGAAGCATGTCAGGATGTGTGCTCACTCTTGTTTGGATGAGTAAATTAGAATGACTGGTTGGAGAAAGGTGTGAAGTCCATAGCCTTGTGGGTTTAAGGCATGAAGTCCATAGCCTTGTGGGTTTTGCCTTTATAAGCACCCAACTAAAGTAATTCATGGCCATTTTGTTGGAATCTGTGGTATGGACCTGGCCAGTGTCCATCACTCTGGCCAGTATTTAATAAAGCTTGCTCCAAATTTGGCTCAAAAAATTGGTAATAGTCTTGTTCTCTCTCAGTGGAATTAACACCAGGAGGGTATAAGTACTTGCCAGTTTTTATAGACCTTTTCCAGGTGGCTAGAAGACTGGGATCTTGGCTTGAAAAGAGAGTCACAGAAGAGTCTTCCTTGTGCCCCCAAGGATTATGGTACCAATAGGATAGATTTTGAGAAATTTCTTGCTCAGCTCTGGATACAAGATGTCATAAGTCTATCCATTGCCCTATATTGGAGCCTACACAGAGGGAATAAAAATGGTATGGGTTGATGGAAAAAGATTGAGACACCAGGGTCTTCCTTTCTGGGAGTGTATGAACAGAACAGGCCCCTGTTATAAAACTGAGGAACGGAAAAATGCTATAAACATCCAGTTAAATGCTTATTATGAGATTATTTTTAAAGCTTGCATTTTAGAAGGCATCAAATGATTCTACAGGTAACTTTATTAAAGTAAAAATAATTTCAGACTGTCTAACATATTGTAACTGCATGAACAACCAGCCTAGACACGGGCTGTAAATATAGAAGACCTATGCTTTGCAGACCCTGAGAAATTTGTAACTGTCCTGACTTGACAGACACTGTCCGAAGATGTTTCAGGTCAGACTGTCTATTTTATATTTTGCTTTTTCACATTGGATATTTAATGGGGTAGTGAAAAAGAGATCTGGGGCTCTGATGCTTGCCAAATGACTTATGTAGCCAAGAAGCTACATAAATAAAGAATCTCTCTGATTCAGAGAGCGAGCGCTGTTGGACCCTCAGCTGTGCATTCACCCTTTCCTTCCCCTTTCGACTCCACTCCTCCTCTTCGGCACCTGAACACGGCTGAAGCTGGACTTGGGCAATGTACTAATGATTTAACTGAATACGTTTCTCCTGATGCTTTATATAATGGGGAAAATACATTTAAATATGGACCCTGGACTACAAGGAAAAGAGACAAAGACATAAACCAGATAATTGAAATGAGTCTCTGTTCCTTTGTTTCTCCTGGCTAACCACTTTGCTATCAGCACTGGCTGGGCCTATAATTCTCATTCTGATGAGATTAACCATGGGGGCCCTGCTTCTTAAATTGTATGGCCAATTATGTAAAATAAAGGATTAATTCAGTCTCATTAATGGTTCTTAGGACCAACTACACCTCTTTAGAACAGGATGAGTCCATGATTTGACTCATCCACTAAGACCAGTGGGGAATGTACCAGGTCTCTAGACTGTGTAGGCTCCCAGACTTTATTACAGCTAACACCATGATGGAATGTAAGTTCAGCTGATATAACTCAGTATATAGACAGCACCACCTGCCAAAATGAAAACAAAGACCTAATTAATCAAAGCCCACAGTTCTGAGATAGTCTCTAAATGTACTAACCTTGCTTTTTGGCTTCTGTAGTTCTGCTTCTGACTAACTGTTCTTTTAAATTTTTTATTATTAAGAAAATTTCTATTCATTTTACATACCAACCACAGATCCCCCTCTCCTCCCTCCTCCCATCTCCTCTGGCCTTCCCCCCATTCACTCCCCATTCCCACCTCCTTCAAGGCAAGATCTCCCATGCAGAGTCAGCAGAGCCTGGTACATTCAGTTGAGGCAGGTCCAAGCCTCTCCTCCCTGTACCAAGGCTGCACAAGGTGTCCCACCATAGGTACTAGGCTCCAAAAAGCCCACTCATGCACCAGGGATGGATCCCTATCCCTCTGCCTGGGAGTTGCCTAACAGTTCAAGCTAAATAACTGTCTCACCTATCCAGAGGGCCTAGCCAAGTACCATGGGGGCTCCACGGTTATTGGTCCACAGTTCATGCATTTCCACTAGTTTGGCTGGCCATCTCTGTACATTTTCCCATCATGATCTCAATGTCCCTTGCTCATAGAATCCCTCCTCTCTCTTGTCAATTGGAATACTGAAGCTTGGCCTTCCACCCAGCTGTGAATCTCTGCATCTACTTCCATCAGTTGCTTTATGATGACAGTTAGGGTATTCACTAATCTGATTATTGGAGTAGGCCAGTTCAGGCACCCTCTTGACTATTGCTACTAGTCTAAGGTAGGGTCATCCTTGTGGATTCCTGGGAACTTCCCTAGCTTCCTGTTTCTTCCTATTTCCATGATGTCTTCATTTATCATGATATCTCTTTCCTTGTTCTCCCATTCTGTCCCTGTTCCAGCTTGAACCTCCCTCTTCCCTTATGTTCTCATCCCCCATCCCTTGCCCTCCATTACCACCACCCACCCCCAGTTTGTTCATGTAGGTCTCATCTATTTCTCCTTCTGTGGGCGATCTAAGCATCCTTCTTAGAGTCTTCCTTGTTAGCTAGCTTCTCTGGAGCTGTGAGTTGTAGTCTGGTTATCATTTGCTTTACATCTAGTATCCACTTATGAGTGAGTACATACCATGTTTGTCCTTCTGAATCTGGGTTACTTCACTCAGGATGATATTTTCTAGTTCCATCCATTTGCCTGCAAATTTAATGATTTCATTGGGGTTTTTTGTTTGTTTGTTTGTTTGTTTTTGTTTTGTTTTTTTGTTTTTTGTTTTTTACTAGTGAGTAGTACTCCATTGTGTATATGTGTCATATTTTCTTTATCCATTCTTTGGTTGAGGGGCATCTAGGTTGTTTCCAAGTTCTGGCTATTATGAATAATGCTGCTATGAACATAGATGAGCATGTGTCCTTGTGGTATGATTGAGCATTCCTTGGGTATATGCCCAAGAGTGGTATAGCTGGATCTTGAGGTAGATTGATTCTCAATTTTCTGAGAAACCACCATACGGATTTCCAAAGTGGCTATACAAATTTGCATTCCCACCAATAGTGATGGAGTGTTCCCCTTGCTCTGCATCCTCTCCAACATAAGCTGTCTTCAGCGTTTTTGATCATAGCCATTCTGACAGGTGTAAGATGGTATCTCAGAGTCGTTTTGATTTATATTTCCCTGATGACTAAGGATGTTGAGCAATTCCTTAAATGCCTTTCAGCCATTTGAGATTTTTCTCTTGAGAATTCTGTTTAGCTCTGTAGCCCATTTTTTAATTGGATTGTCCAGTATTTTGAGGTCTAGTTTCTTAAATTCTTTATATATTTTAGAGATCAGCCCTCTGTCAGATGTGGGGTTGGTGAAGATCTTTTCCCATTCTGTAGGCTGTCTTTTTGTCTTATTGACTATATCCTTTGTCCTATAAAAACTTCTCAGTTTTAGGAAGTCCCATTTATTAATTGTTGCTCTCAGTGTCTGTGCTACTGGTGTTATATTTAGGAAGTGGTCTCCAGTGCCAATGCATTCAAGACTTCTTCCTACTTTCTCTTCTATCAGGTTTAGTGTAACTGGATGTATGTTGAGATCTTTTTGATCCACTTGGACTTGAGTTTTGTGCATCATGACAGATATGGATCTATTTGCAATCCTCTACATGTTGACATCCAGTTATTCCAGCCCCATTTGTTGAAGATGCTTTCTTTTTTCCTTTATACATTTTTGGCTTCTTTGTCAAAAATCAGGTGTTCATAGGTGTGAGAATTAATGTCAGGGTCTTCAATTCAATTCCATTAGTCCACATGTCAGTTTTTATGCCAGTACCAAGCTGTTTTTATTACTATAGCTCTATAGTAGAGTTTGAGGTCAGGGATGGTGATGCCTCCAGAGGTGGCTTTTTTGTACAGGATTGTTTTAGATATCCTGTGTTTTTCGTTTTTTCCATATGAAGTTAAGTATTGTTCTTTCCAGGTCTGTGAACAATTGTGTTGGGATTTTGATGGGGATTGCATTGAATCTGTAGATTGCTTTTGGTAGGATTGCCATTTTTACTATGTTAATCCTACCTATCCGTGAGCATGGGAGATCTTCCATTTTCTGATATCTTCTTCAGTTTCTTTCTTCAGAGACTTAAAGTTCTTGTCATACAGGTCCTTCACTTGCTTACCCAAGGAATTTTATTTATTTGTACCTATTGTAAAGGGTGATGTTTATATGATTTCTTTCTCAGCCCATTTATCATTTGTATATAGGAGGGCTACTGATGTTTTTGAGTTAATCTTGTATCTCACCAAATTACTGAAGGAGTTTATAAGCTCTAGGAGTTCCCTGGTAGAGTTTTTGGGGTCACTTATGTATACTATCATACCATGAGCAAACAGTGAAAGTTTGACTTCTTCTTTTCCAATTTCTATCCCTTTGGTCTCCTTTTGTTGTCTTATTGCTCTGTCTAGAACTTCAAGTACTATATTGAATAAATATGGGGAGAGTGGACAGCCTTGTTCTGTTCCTGATTTTAGTGGAATTTGCTTTGAGTTTCTCTTGATTTAATTTGATGTTGGCTGTCAGCTTGCTGTAAATTGCCTTTATTATGTTTAGGTATGTTCCTTGTATTTCTGATCTCTCTAGGACCTTTATCATGAAGGGGTGTTCGATTTTGTCAAAGGATTTTTCAGCTTCTAATGAGATGATCATGCAGTGTTTTTTTTCTTTCAGTTTGTTTATGTGGTGTATTACATTGACAGATTATCATATGTTGAACTATCCTTGCATCCCTGGGATGAAGCCTACTTGGTCATAGTGGATAATTTTTCAATGTGTTCTCGCGGTTTGCCAATATTTTATTGAGTATTTTTGCATCAGTGTTCATGAGGGAGATTGGTCTGTAATTCTCTTTCTTTGTTGCATCTTTGTGTGGTTTGGGTATGAGGGTAACTGTAGCCTCATAAAAAGAGTTTGGTAGTGTTCCTTCTGTTTCTATTGTGTGGAACAATTTGAAGAGTATTGGAATTAGCTCTTCTTTGAAAATCTGGTTGAATTCTGCACTGAAACCATCTGGTCCTGGGCTTTTTTTGGTTGGGAGACTTTTAATGACTGTATTTCCTTAGAGGTTATTGGTGTATGTAAATAGTTTATCTGGTCCTGATTTAACTTTGGTATGTGGTACCCATCTAGAAAGTTGTCCATTTCTTTCAGATTTTCCAATTTTGTGGAGTACAGGTTTTTGAAGTATGACCTGATGATTCTCTGGATTTCCTTGTTGTCTGTTGATGTCTCCCTTTTCATTTCTGATTTTGCTAATTTGGATGCTCTCTCTCTCTGCCTTTTGGTTAATTTGGGTAAAGGCTTGTCTATCTTGTTGATTTTCTCAAAGAACCAACTCTTTGTTTTATTGATTCTTTGTATTGTTCTCTTTGTTTCTATTTTATTGATTTCAGCCCTCAATTTGATTATTTCTTGGAGTCGATTCCTCCTGGGTGAGTTTGCTTCTTTTTGTTCTAGAGCTTTCAGGTGTGCTGTTAAGTCACTAGTGTGAGATTTCTCCATCATTTTCATGTGGGCATTTATTGCTATGAGTTTTCCTCTTAGCACTGCTTTCATAGTGTTCCATAAGTTTGGGTACGTTGTACTTTCATTTTCATTGAACTCTAGGACATTTCTTTCCTTATTTCTACTTTGACCCATTGGTGATTCAGTTGGGCATTATTCAGTTTCCATGAGAATGTAGGTTTTCTGTAATTTTTGTTGTTGTTGAAATCTAACTTTAAGCCATTGTGGTCTAACAAAATACAGGAAGTTATTCCATTTTTTTTCTATCTGTTGAGGTTTGCTTTGTAACCAAGCATGTGGTCATTAGAGAAGGTTCCATGGGGTGCTGAGAAGTAGGTATATTCTTTTGTGTTAGAGTGGAATGTTCTGTAGATATCTATTCAGTCCATTTGAGTCTTAATGTCTGTTAATTCCCTTATTTCTCTGTTAAGTTTCTGTCTGGCAGACCTGTCCATTGGTAAGAGTGGGGTTTTGAAATCTCCCACTACTAGTGTGTGGGGTTTGATGTGTGATTTAAGCTTTAGTAATGTTTCTTTTACAAATGTGGGTGCCCTTGTATTTGGGGTATAAATGTTCAGAATTGAGACTTCATCTTGGTGGATTTTTCCTGTGATAAATATGTAATGTTCTTCCTGATCTCTTTTGATTGATTTTGGTTTGAAGTCTATTTTGTTGGATATTAGGATAGCTACACCAGCTTGCTTCTTAAGTCCGTTTGATTGAAAAGACTTTTCCCAGCCTTTTTCTCTGAGGTAGTGTCCGTCTTTGAAGTTGAGGTGTGCTTTCTGTATGCAGCAGAAGGTTGGATCCTGTTTTCATATCCATTTTGTTAGTCTATGTCTTTCTGTAGACGAATTGAGACCATTGATATTATTGGATATTAATGACCAGTGATTGTTAATTCCTGTTATTTTCTGGTGGTAGTGTTGTGTATTTCCCTTCTTTGGTATTTGTTGCTATGGGATATTCTATTGCCTGTGTTTTCATGGGTGTATCTAACTTCCTTAGGTTGGATTTTTCTTTCTAGTGCTTTCTGTAGGGCTGGATTTGTAAATAGGTATTGTTTAAATCTGGTTTTATCATGGAATATTTTGTTTACTCCATCTATGGCGATTGAGAGTTTTGCTGGGTATAATAGTCTGTGCTGGCGTCCATGGTGTCTTAGTGTCTGCATAACGTCTGTCCAGGACCTTCTGGCTTTCAGACTCTCCATTGAGAAGTCAGGTGTTATTCTGATGGGTCTGCCTTTATATTTTAGTTGGCCTTTTTCATTTGCAGCTCTTAATAATTTTTTTATTTTGTATGTTTATTGGTTTGATTATTATGTGGCAAGGGGATATTCTTTGGATCCAGTCTATTTGGTGTTCTGTAAGCTTCTTGTGTCTTCATAGGCATTTCCTTTTTTAGGTTGGGAAAGTTTTCTTCTATGATTTTGTTCAATGTATTTTTGTGCCTTTGAGTTGGTATTCTTTTCCTTCTTCTATCTCTATTATTCTTAGGTTTGGTCATTTCATGGTGTCTCAGGTTTCTTGGACATTTTGTGTTATGACTTTGTTGGCTTTAGTATTTTTTTGACTGACAAATCTATTTCCTCTATTGTATCTTCAACACCAGAGTTTCTCTCTTCCATCTCTTGTATTCTGTTTTTTTATGATTGCATCTGTAGTTCCTGTTCGTTTACTCAGATTTTCCATTTCCAGCATTCCCTAAATTTGTGTCTTCTTTATTGCCTCTATTTCAGTTTTCAAGTCTTGAACTGTTTCTTTCACCTGTTTGCCAGGAGCCATTCTCCGGTGGTGGATGGGTCCTGCAGAGGGTATAAGGAGTCAGCGGGAGAAGAAAGTGAGCCAGGCCATGGTAGTCGGGAGAATCTTGCAGCCTGACTGACTAGTAGCCAGAGTGTTTATTTATACAGAATTTAGTTAGCAGGGATACATTCATGATGTTCCAAAACATAGATCATATCATTTTTGTTTTTGGACATGTGTTTCACTTCCTTTTGCTCATCTTTTAGTCATCATTAATAAACTATGACAGAACAGAGTTATCATTTCCAATCATTTTCCTTCAAGTTTTGACATCATTAATAAACAGAATTATCATTCTTACTCATTAACCTCATAAGCCAATTTTTGAGAATCTAGAGGCATATGACAGCCTGTGCTCACACTGGTTGTTTTGGTTGCTTCAAGGACATTAGACCAAAACAAAGTCTTCAACCACCCTGGGCATTTTGCCATGTCTCAAGCAATGTATTATTAACTCCTAGTGGTCAGAGTGCCCAGGAAAAATCCTCAGGCTAAAGCTGCAGTTATTATTCAAATTCTGGCATAATACAATCAATATTCACATTTATATCCTTATAGAATTTGTCTATATGTCTAATCCTGGCATTCTGTTGTTCCTTGGTCATATGACATTATAGTGGCTCTACATGAGCTAACTTCTAAGAGAGGGAGGTCCTAACACCTCATACTTTTATCATCTTTCCATTCCATACTTTACTTATCAATATGTTTCTATGTAGGGCAGAGTTGTATGCCATGTAATTGTCTGAGTATACAGTGGGAAGAGGCTTATAATCTGAACTGTGGACAATTCCTCTAGCCCACCGAATCTTGTTGACCTTTTTGAATTTACTTTGTTTTGAATATCTTGTTCCAGTGTAAGTCTATGGACAGATGCTTCAAGAATGTCGCATAGCCTCATGAAGAGACCTCTGGCTTCTTCTTTATGTGTCACAACCTCCAAGACACAAGGAAGACATTCAAGTAGATAAGGATATCTCCCTCAAAGTGTGTGTGGGGGAGACAGTATGTTCAGGACTTTTCTGGGTAAGCTTAGAAGCAGCATTTCTGGGAGAAGACATAAATGATTCATAAGGAATTTTCCATCAATCCAACATCCTCAAATTGTACAAATATTAAAAGTGCCCCAAGTATGTAACAGGTAGAGATAAAAACCAAAGGTGACATGGCAGCCATCATGTGGCTCAGCTTTGCTGGATCTTTGTCAAGCAGCTGTGCTGGCTCTATGATTTCTGCCATTCCATTCAGATATGGCTGTGCCACCTGTTTGATTGTGTTTTCTTGGTTTTCTTGGCTTTCTTTTAGGGATTTATTGATTTTTTTTCCAATTTTTTGCTCGTCTTTTCCTCAATTTCTTTAAGGGAATTTTTCACTTCCTCTTCAAAGGCCTCTATCATCTTCTTAAAGTTATTTTTAAGGTCGATTTCTTCTTCGTTGGGATGTTCAGGTCTTGCTGATGTAGAACCACTAGGTTCTGATGGTACTATATTGGTATTTATGTTGTTGACTGTGTTTTTGCATTGGCATCTACTGATCTCTTCCTCCACTCGGTGCAAGGGTTGTCTGTGTCTGAGGGAGCCTCTCTTGGTCCTATGGGAGCTCTCGGTCCAATCAGTGCTGATGAACTCTGTCTCAGGGAGCAGCTCTTAGTACAATTGGCGCTGGTGGGCTCTGTGTCAGGGAACAGCTATTCCCAATTGGTGCAGGATGGGATTATGTCTGCGGTGGTCACTGGTGCCACAGGGGATGATTGGTTTGGCGAATGTGGTTGGGGAAGAATCTGCTGCCTAGTCTATTGGGCTGTACTGGCTGGATGGCAGGGGGAGGGGCAGGGAATGTACCCTTGACGCGTCCAGCAGGTCCAGTTATTCGTGGGTCTCAAGCTCTGAATCACCTGAGGGAATCATGGGGAGAGAAAAGAAGGAAGCCTTGCACATATAATGAATGACAAGAGTCAGTCTGAGTCGCGTCAAGGCTCCGTTTATTGAAATGAGTGCTGCAGTTTTTATATGCTGAGGCTTCAGGCAGGGAGGGGGGCAGGGAAAGCAAGGAGAGTGGAAGGTTATCAGAAGTCAGAGTGGTCGGGGCGAGGTCTCTTTGGCCCCAGGCTCTTGCAGCTGGCTGATTAGCATCTGTTTGCAAGAAGAATGGGAACTCCTAAGGGAAGGTCTGGGTGAGATCGCTTTGGTCCTAGACCCCTGTTGTTACTGAATGAGGCCTTTCTATGGTTAGGCCAAGGTCGTCTTGTTTTGCAAGACTCCAAGCAGGAAATTCCAAACATACCTGGGTCAAACAGGCTAGGTGGGTCAAATAGTCTAGGTGGGTCTCCAACATACCCTCATGACCTAGGGGCTAGAGACCTGATCTGCCCAGTCTGGAGATGGGGCCTTACTTGTTCCCAATTGGTGCAGGATGGGCTTATGGCTCCTATTAACTGTTCTTGTTAACTGAAGTATGTCAACCCAGAACATGGTTTTTATGCTTAAAAACTCACCCTGAGAAAGACTCAAGGCTACACTGGAATCCCAAACACCCAATGTAGTCCCCAGCCAGCTAATAAAGACTCTATTGGCTTAAACCAGAGCCCACATAGTCTTCTCTAGTGGGTACCCCACCACAGGTATAATGACACTGCCTTGTAATTATAACCTGCAAGAGAGGGAGAAGAAGAAACAGAATCAAGAGTTCAAGGCCATACTGGGTGTGGTGGCCCAGAATGCCTTTGTATTCCCCAACTTGAATCAACCCATTTTCACCCTATTTTAGTTATGGTTTCTATTCCTGTGATAAAATACCATGACCAAAAGCAACTTGGGGAGTGTGATGCCTATTCTTGCTTGTCAACTTCACTACCTCTGGAATTAATTGAAACCACAAAATGGAGGGGCACACCTGTGAGGGATTTTTGCTTAGTTAAATGGGAAGATTTACTTTGAATTCAGATCTTTGTAGTGAGAAGACACACCTTTAATTCAGATCCTTTGAGGTAGCAAGACCCACCTCTAATCCAGTCCATGCCTTCTGCTGGAAGTGTATATAAGGACACAGAAGAAGGAATCATTGGCTCTTTGCTTACTTGCTCTTGCCTCATTGGTAAGTCCACTCCTTCACTGACAGTAGAGCCTACTTCTTTGGGATTCTAGTGTTTACTGAGGACCAGCTGAGACATCCAGCCTTGTGGACTGAACAACTACTGGATTCTTGGACCTTCCACTCATAAGCAGCCATTATAAGTCATTATGTTGTACATCACAGCCTGTAAGTCATTCTAATAAAACCCCTTTCTTTGTATATATTCATTCTATAAGTTCTGTTACTCAAGAGAACCCTGGCTCTTACTCATCCCTCTGCCACACATCTTTGTCTCCTGCTCCTCTTCCACTTTTTCTTCCTCTTCTTATTCTTTTTTTTGTATTTTTTGAGACAGAGTATCTCTATGTACCCCTGGATTTCCTGAAATTTACTGTGTAGACCAGGTTGGCCTTGAATTCACAGCGGTCGATCTCCCTCTGCCTCCCTTTTGTTGGTTTTGAAAGTGTGCACCACCATGCCTGGCTTATTTGTCCATTTCTTAATGAATGCACAGGTTCTTCTCTATGTTATATATCCTGTTCATTTACTTCGTATTGTTTTGAAGATTTGCTTTCACTTTATTTACTTATTTTTATTTTATTTTTCAAGACAAGGTTTCTCTGTGTAGCCCTGGCTGTCCTGGACCTCCCTTTTTAGAAACAGGCTGGCCTTGAACTCAGAGATCCACCTGCCTCTGCCTCCCAAGTGCTGGGAAAAAGGTGTGCACTGCCACGACTGGCTTTATTTTTACTTTTATTCTTGTGTAGTTATGTGTATTTATATGAGTGTATGTTATATGTGTGCAGGTGCCCATGGAGCCCAGAAGAGGTCACTGTTTCCATTGGAACTGGAGTTACTAGGTGTTGTATACTGCCCACCAAACTGGGGTCCTCAGCCAGAGCAGTTATCACTCACAAGCACTGAGCCAACTCTTCAGACCCCGTCCCATTTATCATAATGCTTGATCGGACTTTGTCATGTCTGTGGGCAAGCTTGGACATTGATACATTTTTAAAAATTATTTTGTTGACTCTGTGTGTATGAACATTTTGCCTGTATGTATGTGCACCACCTGTATGCAGGGTTTGTGGAGGTAAGAAAAGATTGTCAGGTCCCCTGGAACTGGAGGTGGTTGTGAGCCATCATGATGATGCTGTAAATCAAACTTGGGTCCTCTGAAATTGCAGCCAGTTCTCTAAACCACAGAGTCATCTCTCCAGCTCCAATAATTTACTTCCCCCTCCCCCTAATCTTTTAGTTTGTTGAGGGCTAGTTAGACTTGTAGATGCTAGCAGGGTCTTTGGGTTTCTGTTTCTCATTGTCTGGGCCTAAGCTGGCTCATGGCTCCTTTGGAAATGAACTGTTCTTTTTTTCTTACACATACGTGTGCACAGTGGAGTTATACCTGAGTCCAGGGAATTTCATTTTATCTTTTGTGAGTTTGCTTGTCTTTCTGACTTTATACATTGAAACTCTAACTACTAACATGACTGTTTGGAAATTCTGACTTTGAGAAGGTAATTAAAGTTGTGAGCCTAGCCTTTAATGGCTGAGCCATCTCTCCAGCCCAAGAAGGTAATTAAAGTTAAATGAGATTTAACTTAAATCTTTTCATTGTTGTTGTTTTAATTTTTATTTATTTTTCATGGCATTGGGCCGGCATATGTCAGATCCTCTGGAATTGAAGTTACAGACAGTTGTGAGCCGTCATGTGGGTGCTGGGAATTGAACCCAGGTCCTCTGGAACAGCAGCCAGTGCTCTTAATTCCGGAGCCATCTCTTCAGCCCCTTAACTTAAATCTTAATTTAACTGAGATGTTTTATTTTTCTTCCTTCTAATTTGGTCTTGAGTTCTTTCTGGAGAGTCACTAGTACTCTAACCCTGCCTTAATAAAGCTTCTGTGTATTACACACCCATTATACTCTAGTGAGGAGCAGGTGCATGTTTCAGCTGTAGATACCTGCCTAGAATCCCCCATTGAGGGGCTGGGGTGTGGCTCAGTGGT
>CABHPH010154683.1:29326-49538 GCA_902168325.1 Peromyscus nudipes
ACCTGCCTAGAATCCCCCATTGAGGGGCTGGGGTGTGGCTCAGTGGTAGAGCACCTGCCTAGAATCCCCCAGTGAGAGGCTGGGGTGTGACTCAGTGGTAGAGCACCTGCCTAGAATCCCCCAGTGAGGGGCTGGGGTGTGACTCAGTGGTAGAGTACCTGCCTAGAATCCCCCAGTGAGTGGCTGGGGTGTGGCTCAGTGGCAGAGCAGTATCTAACATGCACAGGCTCTGGGATCCATGCCCAGAGTCACAAAAATAAAAAACAAACAACAACAAAGGTACAAAAGCACAAATGAATACAATAAAAGTAGCAACATCAGGATAAGACTCTTAGTTTTTCCCGACATTCCCCCTGATTGTGATAGCTCACTACACACAGTTTTCCAAGCTGTTACCCTTGGGAGAAACTACAGGTGCAAGGTACAAGGGATCTGCATTATTGCTCACAATTTCCAAATATGTAGTTAAACAGCAAAAATGTCCAAAATGAAAAATTAAGAATAAGCTGGAAGTAGATAGGGTGGTTTCATGGCTATAATCACAGCACTCAGGAGATGCAGCGAGGGGGCAAGGGTGTGAAGTGTGAAGACCTGTCTTTCTAAAAAAATGTATGACTAGGGAGATAGTTCAGTAGGCAAGGGCACAAACATGAGGGTCTGAATTCGAAACCCCGGCACCACATAAAAAACTGATATGAACGTGTGCTGGAACCCTAGGGCTGTGGGTGACAGAGACAAAGGGTCAGTGACCCCTCTAGCCACCAGCCTAACTCCAGGTCCACCACATACAACCTCTTGCATTAAAAAAAGAAGACACTATGAAAAATATGATCTCATTTATTTAAAACTTGATTTATCCGTGTGGTGCATAGAGAGATATATAAAATGGAGACCCAAGGGTTATAGTGGGTAAGCCAGGGGTAGCTTCATTTTTCCATCATTTGCTGTTCATCCTTTAGATGGCCACACTCAGGCTCTCCATCCACACAGCCTCAGGTCCCTCGGGAACATTCAGGTGGGACAGACGAAGGACAGAAATAATTCCACTTCGTTGCGGACAATGTGCTTCTTTGGGTGGATGTTGTCCGGCAGATCCAAGCTGGAGGTCATTTCCCAGGCATCCACAAAGGCCACTTGGAGACCAACAAAGGCAGCTCGGAGGAACCCGTTCACCTGGAGTGTGAGCCAGTCACTGCCGTACACAGATTTGTAGCCAGTATTGGCCAGTTTGATAACCACCAGAGTACTGGGTTCCCGGTCCAGCAGGGCTTTCACAGCTGCCTGAATCCCTGCCAGTCTTCGAGCAATGATGGATGGACGGAAGGTGGTGAAGTGGGCTCCCACACCCAGCACCACCACCGTGTAGGGTCCCCCAGCCAGGCCATGCAGTTCTCTGGCCACAGAGTGCAGGGAGGCCACTGGGGTGCGGAGAGAGCGCAGGGGCCAGCCGTGGGCCCTCCAGTGTAACACTGTCCCCCGAGTGGTGTCCACAGCCATCAGGGGACCTGCCTGATATGTGACATGTAGATCAACTGGCTTCAGGGCTGTTGGAAGGAGGAGAAAGAAAGTATTAACATAGGGGATCAGCAAGATGGCTCAGCCAGTAAAGATGCTTGCTGCCAGCCCTGACGACTTGAGTTTGAACCTCTAAGATTCATAGAGAATCAGCTCTTTCACATTGTTCTCTGATCTTCTCACATACACTACAGTACATGATTGTACAACACACACACACACACACACACACACACACAAAACAGTAGTAAATTTTTAATAATAAATTAACATAGCATTGTGAATCATTTTCTTGTACAAATAAAGGTTCTTCCTCTTCTTCCTCTTCTTCCTCTTTTTCTGACACAAGATCTCACTAGGTTGTCCTGACTGGCCTGAAACTCACTATATAGACAGGTGTCAGAAGCCCTGGAGTTGGATTTATAGACCATTGTGAGCTACTATGTTAAGTGCTGGGATTTGAACCTGGGTCCTCTGGAAGAGCAGCCAGTGCTCTTAACCACTGAGCCATCTCTACAGCCACTATATATGAACATTTTTAATCATCCTTTTACACATGATCATGCCACTTCTTCCTTCTTTTCTTTTGTAGGGCTGGGGAGAGAACCTTGGCCCTCTCAGGTGCTAAACAAGTTCTCTACTACTGAGATACACTCCCCTAGCCCTTCACTGGACCATCAAGGCAAGGGCTCCATCACTTGGGTATGGTAGGGGCATGGCTCAATGGTAGAACCCTTGCCTAGGGGCTGGAGGAAGGGTGACTCAGTGGTAGAGGATTTGCCTATGATCTTCTAGTGACACACTGGAGTGTTGCTCAGTGGTAGAAACTTGCTATACAAGTACGAAGACCCGAGTTTGAGCCCCAGAACCCTCATTTTAAAAGAATCAAACATGGTGTCTTGCAGCTGTCATTCTAGAGCTGGAGAGATACACATAGGATTTTTGGGGCTTGATGGACAGCCAGCCTAGCCATTTGGAATGTTCTAGGCTAATGAGAGACCTTGTCTCAAAAAATGCTTTGCTAGGAAGTGTGTGTGTGTGTGTGTGTGTGTGTGTGTGTCTTCTGTAAAGTCTTCTGTAGCTCGTGCTAGATTTTAACCTTCTTTGTAGCTGAGAATGGCCTTGAGTTCCTAATATTCCCGCCTCCATCTCTAGAGCACTAGGACCACACGTGTGCACTTCCACACTCAGGCTGAAGAAGTATTCATGTCTCCACTTCCAGATGGGACACTGAGATCCTGGAATGTTCAGTATTTCACCTTGATCACAATGATGGCAGGAGATGTGGCTCAGCGCATAGAATGCTTGCCTAGTGTGGCTAGGGCTAGTGAGATGACTCCTTATGTAAAGTTCCTGCTGTGCAAGCCTGACCACCTGAGCTCTATTCCTGGAAGGAAGAGCTGACTTCTTATTGAGAGCTGCGGGTAGCGAAAGACCATGGGAGTATACAGCAGGTGACAACTAGTGTTCAGAAGATCAACCTATTAGAACAAAGGGTTCTGTTAGAGGAAACTACCATACAAGGTGTTATGGAATTCCTGCCTTTCGAATGAATTGGTTGTTTCTTGTAAACTTCTTGTGCAATAACAGCTATGATTCTCTCCATTTACCATGCATTTCCATGTATGGGTACACGCAATGCCATGATTGCGTCTCAATCTTATGGGCACACATAATTGTGGATAATCAAGAAGATGGTTTCTTATTTAACTGTACAATTTATATGAACAGAAACATACCAAAATATGCTTCATATTAGGTCTATTGTTCCATGTGGACTGTAGACACCTAGAGGTCTTGTTCTTTACCCTTAGCCACTGATAAGGCAAAACTGGCCAGACTAAGTGTCCTCACAGGACTTTCACAGAGGGGAATTGCAGGTGCCTGGCCTTGTTAGATCAGAACCCTTCAGAAGAATCATAGTGAACCAGAAGTGATAGTGCAGGTGTCTGGCTTTGGTATATCTTAGTCCATCAAGAGATCAATAACACCTATGTTACCCTAAGCTTCCTTCAATGGCACCTCCCTACTCTGATTAAAAAAACAGTTAACACTTTGTATTTATTTCTACACCAGTGTTTAATGCAAGATTTTAGGCTCAGTAGAATAATCATGTATAGGTCCTGAGATTCAGGTGACTAACAGAAAAAGGCTGTTAACTGACTAACCATGTCTGGATATTACTAATCACATAAAATAATACACATATTCTTTGCCTTTTCCTTAAATCACTCATTGGTTTAGTTTCTTCCCTTGTAACCATTGTAGCTATCCCTTTATGAGACAGCCGGAACTTTTTACAGCCTACAGGTGTTGGCAGCCACCAATTAAGCTCATCAAGTCTTTGTCAAGTGTGACCCTTATCAGAACACTTGTCCTTGAGAGTTTACTTTGTAGTTTTTATGAACAAGTTGTGAATGAATGGATATATATATATATGTATATATATATATATATGCTTGTGGGACCAAAAAGGAGGAAGGTGGTAAGAACTAGGCAGAATAATGAGAGAACAGTAGGAGGGACAGAGAGGAGGTAAGTATGAGAACAGAAAAGAAGCTGTGTAGATAGAATTGACTTAGAAGAATAAAGCGAATGGACTAAAGAACTCAGTGTGCTCAGATTCATTGAACATCCCTCAGATCAGTATCCTAGATGCTTGCAGCTTCTGTTCTGGACCCTGGTAGAATTCATTAACTTCTCAAAGCCTCTACACATGTTCCATGACACGTGCACAGCTTTGAACACACTTATTACACACACACACACACACAAACACACACACACACACACACACACACACACACTGCTAGCTGGGATTAGTGGTGTATGCCTTTAATTCCAGCACTCAGGATGCTCCGGCAGGTGGATTTTGTGAGCTTGAAGCCAGCCTGATACCCATAGTGAGTTCCGGGCCAACCAGGACTACATAGTAAGACCCTGTCTCATAGAACAAAGAAGACATCACACTCCTTCACTTATCTGCCTTTCAGGAAGGCCCAGCATCCTGCTATACCTTTCTACTGAGCATGGGAGTCTCCTTCAATGCAAGTGCTGTCTGGCTTTTCCATCATGAGTCCTCACAGGCCCCCTCTCCCCTCACGGTCACTCACAGGGCACTGTGTCTCGCAGATGCTCCCACCACTGCCGAAGTGTGGAATCCCCCATCATGTAGACGACGCGGCCAGCCAGGCAGCTCAGGATGCTGTCCACAGTGGGGAAAGAGCGGCTAGAACAGAACGTGGAATGCCATCTGTCTCGGTGGTAGAAGCCAGAGGGTTTTGGAGACAGGTGGCCAGGACGGCATGGGGGCCTTGAAAGGAGGGCTATAGGACACAGAAAAGCAGAGAAGATTAATCAAACAGAAAAATGAATGTTTTATAAGATATCAGGCATTCTTTGTATTTTCTTGTATTTTTTTTACAATTGTTTATTTGTGTGCAGGTGTGTGAATGCCACAGTACACATGTGGCAGACAGAGGGCAGCTTTTGGGAGTCAGTCCATTCCTTTCACTGTGTACGTTTCAGAGTTTGAACTGAGGTCATCAGCCTTGGCAGCAAGCCCCTTTGCACACTGAACCATTTCAGTGATCCAGTCAGGCATTCTTCTACATACTTTGTGTGTAGCCTATCAATGCACTCTTACAGAGCCTGTGACGTTCTATTATGGAGTGTGTGTATGTGTGTGTGCGCGTGTGTGTATGTGTGTGCGTGTGTGTGTGTGTGCGCGCGCGCGCGCGCGTGCGCACGTGTGTGCGCGTGCGTTTGCGCTTGAGTGCACACATGAGTGTTTGAAACAGTTCATGATTGCCTTTAACTTCCTATGTAGCCAAGAATGGCCTTGACTTCCTAATCCTCCTGCCTTGACCTCTAGAGTGACAGGACTCCAGGTGTGCATCTCCACACTCATGATGTAGCCCTGTTTACATCTCTACTTATGGATGGGGACCCTGAGATCTTAGAATGCTAAGTGATTTATTGTGATCAAGAGCAAGGATGATGGGCCAGGCATGGTACCCATGTCTTGGGGAGGTAGAGGCAGTTGTCTATGAAGTCAAGGCCAGCCTGGTCTACACAGCAAGTTGCAGACCAGCCAAGGTTATGTAGTGAGACACTGTCTCAAAACAAACTAATAAACAAAAAGAACATAAATGGCTGTAGGTGCAGCTGAGTCTGTAGGATGCTTACCTACAGGAAGGCCCAGTATCCTGCCATATCTTTCTACTAAGCATGGTAATATATCCTTCCCTGCAAGTGTTGCCTGGTTTTTCCAACATGAGTCCTCATTGGCCACCCTCTCCCCTCACGGTCACTCACAGGGCACTGTGTCTCAAAGGTACTCTGGGTTCAAATCTCATCAGTGAATAAACCAGTTCTGTCAGCTTCTGGCCTGTAACTCAGGAAGTGGAGGCAAAAGGATAAGAATTTTGAAGTTGTGCCCACAAGATGGCTCAGTGGGTCAAGGCGTTTGCTGTGCCAGCCTAGAGACTTGAGTTCTTCTCCCCAGGACCCATATAATGGTAGAAGGTGAGAACTGACTCCACAGAGTTTTTCTCTGACCTCACACCCACTCATCATGGCGCACATGTGTGACCCCAATCACATCACATAGACTCATATATAATAACCATGAACAGATAAGTTATGTTTAAAGGCCATCAAGATGTCTCTGTCACTAAGTTTGATGGCCTGAATTTGATCTTGAGAATTACATGGTTGGGGGAGAAAATCCATTTCTGCAAATTGCCCTCTGATCTCCACACCTTTGCTGTGCCATGCATGGCTACACACACTCAAACACACACACACACACACACACACACACACACACACACACACACATAGTGTAAAATATTTTTTCAATTAAAAAATGTTCAAGTTCATCCTTGGCTACATAGCAGGTTCAAGGCCTACCTGTGTTAACTAAGACTCTGTTTCAAAAGAAAAGCACCAGGTACCGTGGCACACACCTTTAATACAAGCACTTAAAAGGCAGAAGAGGGTGGATGTCAAGGCCAACCTGTTACATACACCAGCTAGGGTGGCATTGTGGGACCCTATCTAAAACAACAAAAAGTTCAGTTGAACAACTACAAAAACCCACCCAAAACTGGCCATTGGAAGCATTGTGAAGAGGAGGTGATAATGACCCCCTGCAGACCAAGGCTGTGTACTGATTCATTTCTGAATTCAGTGCTTAGGCCCCGCTGTCTCCACAACACACCAGGAAAGGTTGAAGTGGAGCCAAAAGGACACAGGTCAAGGTACAGGGTGAGCTGCCGCAGAGATCCACATGACTGACTGTTCAACCTGCTCCTCAGAAGATAAAGCCGGAATCCCAAAAGGCCCCTTCAGAGTAGGGAGAAAGTACCCAAAGGGAGAGGAGGAAAGCTGGTGCTGGCATGGAAGGGAAGAAGCAGCTCGGCCGGGAGGGTGCTCGTCCAGCATCCGCGAAGCACTGGGTTTGATTCTAAGTTTGAATTTAACACTAGGTGATGCTGTGGAATAATCCTTCTGTGAAGATGGGAAGACATGTTGATGTGAAGCTGTGTTGTTCTCATTGATAAGAAAGAGCTGATTGGTGGATGGCTGGGCAGGACTTTTGGGGCAGAGAGAATGGTGGGGAGAAGGGTGGAGTTAGAGGAAACGTCATGAGATGCAGGGCAAACAGCATGGGAACTAGTACGTGAGGTAAACGAGCCTGGGGACAGCACATAGATGAACAGAAATGGATTAATTTAAGTTCTAAGGACTAGTTAATGACAAACTGAGCTATTGGTCAAGCATTTATAATTAATAATAAGTCTCTGTGGGGTTAGCTGTTGAGTCAGAGCTGATCAGTAGGTCTGCCTACAAGGTGAGGCCAGACTTGAACTTCTGATCCTCCTATTTCCAGAGTGCCAAAATAGTAGCTATGCACCACACCATCCTGTAGAAGATGGATTTACCCTTAGTGTTCTTTTTCACTTACATGCATGTGTGTATTTTGTCTGAGTGCCAGTGCCTGCTGGAGCCAGAAGAGTGTATTGAATTCCCAAAGGCTGAAGTCACAGGCAGTTGTGGGTCACCCAACATGAAGCTGGGAACTACACTTAGGTCTTTTGGAAGGGTAGCAAGAGTTCTTAACCTCAGTCATCTCTCCAGCCCCTTGCTATCTTAGTCATCTGTCCTGACATCCTTAAACTTAAAAGTTTGTCTTCAAGGAGGTGATGGGTATGTGTCTACTATGGATTGTGGAGATGGCTTCAAGAGTTTACACTTGTAAATTCAAGAAATTGTCTATATTATATATATGTAGCTGTTTGTATGTTTATTATAACCTCCTCAATAAAATACTTTTTCTTTCTTATCAGTGCTAGGGATTACATCCTGTGCCTTGCCCAAGCTAGGCAAGTGCTCTCCCATTCAGTCTTATCTGCAGCCTATTGAGTGGGTTTATAAGAAGTTCAGTGACAGACAGGGCTAGCATTTGAAGCTAGGAAGTATGCTGTTACAGCCCTAGGACTAACCACTGTACCACACTTCCCTGGCAGGAAAGAGGTAAAAGTCATAGAATGAAACCCATCTGAGGACTGGGGAGATGGCTCAGTGGGTGATGTGCAAGCATGTGCAAGGGTGAGGGCCTAAACTCGACCCCTAGAACATGTGTAAACATGGGTGTGCAATGCCTGGAACCCAGGCACCTCGGGAGATGGAGATGGAGATGGGAGATCCCAGGGCCTCACTGACCAGCCAGCCTAGCTTCAACAGCAGTCTCCAGGCTCAGTGAGAGACTCTGTCTCAAAACATAAAGAGGATCTTTATTTATGTGGCCCCATATTTACAGTCCTAGAACATTAACCTGCTACCTGGGTCCTTCTGCGTATACCCGGAACCCTTCCTCCAGCCTGGGGCTGATGGCTGGCAACCAGCACCTCCTCTGGCAGGAGTGGTGCCCACACATGGAAACAGCTCAAGCACCTCCCTCAGTGACCGGCCATTTGGGGATTAGAGGATGTTTGGGATGGGTTGGAACTCCAGCCCAGACCTTCCAAGTGGCTGGACACAGGCATCCCAAGGCCACATGGCTGGCCACTTGGATCCTTGTGCCTGAGGCTCTAGGCCCACCAGTGCCTCCTCTAGGCACTGGTGTACTCCGGCCAAAAGAGTAAAGCAACTGTGGCCAATGTTCTTTAGTGACTGAACAAAGTTTCTACAAAAACCTCATCTAGAGAGAGAGAGAAAGGGAAAGGGAGAGAGAGAGAGAGAGAGAGAGAGAGAGAGAGAGAGAGAGAGAGAGAGAGAAAGAGAATCTCATGTGGACTCTCAAGTATCACCCTGAAGCCAGCTGCTGGGGAGGACCCCATAGATCTTCCTTCTTCCCCTTCAGCCTCATCTTTGGTTGGCAGATGAAGATGGATCCAGGGGTCCCTTACTTCTTTGAGGGTGGCACTAATGACTTACATTTGTTCCTTTCTGAGGAAGTAGCAAGGGGGAGGCTGGGTCCCTCTGAATCCTGCGAGTGCTTGCTTAGTCAAGGCCAATATGAAATCACAGTCCTGAGAACCTCTATGGCCAATAATATGTGCACTGGCCCTCCCCTGCTTGCTGGCTGTGGCCTGAAAGATCAGAATTAGCTGCCTCCCACTTGAGCTCTGTCCACCACGCACCCTGTCATCCTTGGGCTGGAAGGACCTCAATTTTCCTCTCTAATCATTATCAGTTAATAAATCACTGTTAACTTTCCATGCAAAAAAAAAACCCACAATATACCTTAAATGAAATAAAATATGATAGAGAACAGTTGGGGAGAACATTCTGATCCCTACCTGGGCTCATGTACTTCTTCACAGGAGAGTGAACCCACACCAATACAACACACACACACACACACACACACACCAAATCAAAAAGCCCCCAATCCATCTCAGCTGTTGACCATCCCTACCACTACCTTTATATTCCAGCCTCACTCACCCATATCACTCATGTTCCCAGCGGCTGCTGGTTTCACCAGGATTGGAGATATGCCTGAAGGGAGTGGCTGGTCAGTCACATTCCTGAAGGAACATTGAGTGTGAACTTGGAGGGAGGTTGACCAGGTGAAAATTTGATTTTCAAGAGCATCCCATGATTGACTGGTTGTCTCTCCTCTGCCTAATCCCAGGTCACTACAATATAGTGAGCACTGACAGGGCAATTGTAATAGTTAGGAGAAATACACACGGAAGAGAACAATCTTATCAGTTCAGTAATAGTCAAGGTAACCAAAGGGCCATGTAGTTCTCCTTTGTAATAAACAGAGTACCACAGGAAGTGAGAAGTCATAATTTTCCTGGCACTGGAGTCTAGAAAGAACATTAAACTTTGTTATTATTGTTACACAAACAGTCAGCAGGGAATATAACAATACCCCCCACCCCACTCGGACCCTGATTGTCTTTTTGACACACAGAGTAATGCTCATGTATCCCAGGCTGGACTTGTAGTCACTATGCAGCCAAGGATGTCCTTGAACTCTTGAGTTTTCTGCCTCCATTACAAGGTTACCCTCAACCACACGAGGAGCACAAGAACTCTGAGCTGCGGGAATTTCTAAATAATGATGTCAGTGGGATGGTTCGGCATGTAAAGGTGCTCACTGCCAAACCTGACAAACTGAGTTTTCACCTGGTCCCACATGAAGGAAGGAGTGAACTGACTTCCTCAAGTTGTCTTCTGACCTCCACATAGCTATGGTTAGGACTGGGGCACATGCACTATTCCAGATTTCTTACCCGGCCAGCAGGTCTTCATCATGTGGTGTGGTCACGTTCAGGTAACTTCCACTCGAGTGGCCGACTAAAGCATTGCATGGTAAAGTAGAGGGTTGAGCACAGAACCAGTCCTCCCCAGAAACCGCATCCCTGTACTGGCAGGTGGGCCCTTTGGCTCCAGTTGACTGGGGGTCCACGTTGCAGATAACAGTCTCTTGAGTGCCGTTCCTTCCTCGGAAATACCCTCTAAAGTCAACAGTGGCCCGTTTTTCTCTCCAGATTCTCTGCAGGACCCCAACTGCCTCGCTGGAGTGGATCAGCCTCACTTGCACCTGAGCCCATCCAGCCCAGAGCAGAGGGAAGGACAAGAGGTACGTGCCATTCTCCAGATCCTTCACCTCCCCTGGGACTCCTGCTTTCAATTCCTGACCCAGGAGCTTTGCCCGAAACAGATCTCCACCATGAGACTTGGGCCTACCTTGGTGATCCCTAGCCACAAGGATGGCCTCTAGGTTACTTCCCAGAGTATAGTTGGCCTGGGCAGGACCCTTCAATCTGTAAGTGGAGGTTTTGGGGCTGGTAGAAGCCAAAAAGTCATCCCTGTTTCCATCAGTTGAAGGCCAATATAGAAGGTTGGTCAGGTTGGTGAGTTCTTGAGAGAGAGAGTCCCAGTCATTGGGCTCAGAGACATATTTAGAGGCAGGATGGGGTGGTGGGGATGAACGGTTCCTGGGCTCAGGCCAAGACATCATGAGATAGAACACCTGTGGGTAAAGAAAGAGGAATATGCCAGTGTGCTGTATGTGCCATATTTTCTTCCTGGAAGGAGGTATTCCATTGGCCAAGTAGCACCTAGGAGTCCTACCTGCTTGTGTCATTCTGTCTGTCATTCATAAGCCTGGCATTTGAGTCACCATGACCTTTATTTGAAATAAGCAACTCAGGATGAGATGCTACTGTTACTGGACTATCTGGGGAGTCCCACTGGAGTGGCCACATGTTACCAGGGAAATTGAGGTCCTTGTTGTGCTGCTTCTTCTTCTTCTCCTCCTCCTCCTCCTCCTCCTCCTCCTCCTTCTTCTTCTTCTTCTTCTTCTTCTTCCTCTTCCTCTCCTCATCCTCTTCTCCTCCTCCTTCTTCTTTTTCTTCTTCTTCTTCTTCCTCTTCCTCTCCTCATCCTCTTCTCCTCCTCCTTCTTCTTTTTCTTCTTCTCCTTCTCCTTTCTTCTTCTTCTTGTCCTTCTTCTACTTTCTCCTTCTTGCTCTTTCTTCATCAGATTTATGTATATGAGTGTTTTGCTTACATAAATATATATGTACCACATGCATACTTGGTGCCCAAGCAGACCAGAAGAGGGTATTGGATCACCTGGAACTAGACCTCCAAATGGCTGAAAGCTGTCATATGGGTGCTGGCAGCTGAACCCATACACTCTATAAGAGCAGACAGTGTGCTTAACCACTGAGCCATTTCCCTAGCTATGAACACCTCTTAGGTGTTTTCTTTTTAAACAGTGTGTGTGTGTGTGTGTGTGTGTGTGTGTGTGTGTGTGTGCATGTAGACAAACTATTGTACTTGCACACTATAGCCTACATGTGAAGGTCAGAGGACAATTTGTAAGGTCATTTCTCTCCTTCCACCATTTCCAGGGTATCAGATTGAGGTCATCAGGTTCGGTAACTAGCCCCCTTACACCTGCTGAGCCATCTTGCTGATCCCAGTGTTGACATTATCTGACATGCTGAAGAACAGTAGCACTGATGCTTACAGACTCTGTAGACCCGAAAACTTAAAAATCTAAACTGGCAGTGGAGAGAGAGAGAACCAAGAGAATCTCATTGTGTACATCGATAGATCACAAGGCTTGAAGGTAGGTAGGACTAAGAAAATGGGGTTAAGGAGGGTCAGGAAATGCATTGTGTGAGAGTTTACCTAAATAGTAGGTTCATGGGTATGGAAAGTACATACTACAAGTATATAAATGCTACTCAAATTGACATGTACATTACATACACTGAGGATCAAAATCCTAACCCCTTGAATGTGTGTTTGTAAATTATAAGATGATTATGACATTTGTAAGCATGATATAAGACCAGGTATAGCATATTTGTCGTCCCAGCACTTGGGAGACCTGGGCAGGATATCAGTGGTTTCAGGTCATTCTTGGCTAAAGGACAGCCTTTGTGGAGGAGTGGAGGAAGGCCTGGGTGAATGTGAATGAGGTCCTGAGTGGATGTGTGCTGTTGACATGGGCACAGCCATGTCAAGGACCCCAATGTCTCAGACCCATGGGAAATTGGTAAAGCCTTCCCCATGCTAGGCTCAGGGAAATGGCAAAACCTTCCCTCCTGGTCTGAGTCTGAATGTTGATAGTGTGTGTCCACCTTAGCTTCCTCCCCTAAGATGTTTACTATCTGAAGACTGCTCCCTTACAGAGACAGCTCCTATCAAGACTTCCTTGTTGAGCTGTCTATGATAAACCTACCTCCTTGTTCAGCTGTGTGCAACAATCCCACCTCTGTATTTGACTGTATAGAAAAAGTTTGGTGAGCTCTCTGGGTGCTGTGATTTCTCCACCAGAGAGCCCAATCCACTGGATCCCAGATTTCCTGTGTGTCCATGTGTTTATCTTTTTATTCATCCCCCTCCCCACCCAGATAGGTCAGTTGCTGAGGCCATTCATGGATACGAAGAGCCTGGGGTGACTGGAGACTCTGTCACAAACAAAAACAGAAACTATAAAATAGGGCCAGCAAGGTGGCTCAGAGGGTCCAAGTGCCTGCTGTATAAACCTGATGCTCTGAGTTCCACAACCCATGGTGTTAGCATCTCTCTCTCTCTCTCTCTCTCTCTCTCTCTCTCACACACACACACACACACACCCCATACTATACAATTATACACTATCCCAAATACATACACAAAACTATGGTAAATAAAAGTTGCTTTGCTCAAATAAACCTGGTGTTATACTTTTTCAATTTGGCTTGATCTTGCTGACTGTGTCGGTGGAGAAACCCATTATTGGGGGGCAGAAAACATATTAATACCCTTGCTAAAGAACTATGTTCAGTTTCCAACACCCACATCAGGTGGCTCACAACTGCCTTTAACTCTATTTCCTGGGGACCTGATGCCCTCTTCTGACAGGAACTAGCACAGGCACTTGTGTGGTGCATATAATAAACAAACAAAATAAATAAATCTTTAAAATGGGCAGAAGTGCTGTGGGATGTTCTGCTGTGGGATGGTCTATATGTCAAACATGTTGCTTATTGGTCAATAAATAAAACACTGATTGGCCAGTGGTCAGGCAGGAAGAAGTATAGGCGGGACAAGGAGGAGAGAATTCTGGGAAGGGGAAGGCTGAGGAGACACTGCCAGCCGCCACCATGACAAACAGCATGTGAAGATGCCGGTAAGCCACGAGCTATGTGGCAAGGTATAGATTTATAGAAATGGATTAATTTAAGATATAAGAACAGTTAGCAAGAAGCCTGCCATGGCCATACAGTTTGTAAGCAATATAAGTCTCTGTGTTTACTTGGTTGGGTCTGAGCGGCTGTGGGACTGGCGGGTGACAGAGATTTGTCCTGACCGTGGGCCAGGCAGGAAAACTCTAGCTACAATGTTCTGTATGTCAAATGTGTTGCTCTGATTGGTTAATAAATAAAACACTGATTGGCCAGTAGCCAGGCAGGAAGTATAGGTGGGACAAGCAGAGAAGAGAATTCTGGGAAGTGGAAGGCTGAATAAGGGAGATGCTGCCAGCCACCCCCATGACAAGCAAGATGTAAGGTACCGGAAGGCCACAAGCCATGTGGCAACTTATAGACTAATATACATGGGTTAATTTAAGATAGAAGAATTAGATAGCAAGAAGCCTGCCACGGTCATACAGTGTGTAAGCAATATTAGTCTCTGTGTGTTTACTTGGTTGGGTCTGAGTGGCCGTGGGATTGGCGGGTGAGAGAGATTTGTCCTGACTGACTGGGCCATGCAGGAAAACTCTAGCTACACAGAAGATATTTTAACAGTAATTTTATTATCTATCTATCTATCTATCTATCTATCTATCTATCTATTTATTTTGAAACAAGTTTTCTATAGTTAGCTGAGGTGGTGCAAAGCCTTTAATCCCAGCACTCAGGAGGCAGAGGCAGGAGGATCTCTGTGAGTTCGAGGGCAGCCTGGTTTACAGAGCGAGTTCCAGGACAGCCAGGGCTACACAGAGAAACCCTGTGTAGAAAAAAAAAAAAAAAAAAAAAGGAAGAAAAAGAAAGATGAAAGAAAGGCAGAAAGGAAGAAAGTTATTTCACACTAGCAGCACTTAACCCCCCCCCCCAACTGAGACTGTATCTCAGTTAACAGAGTGATTGTTTAACATGCGTGAAATCCTGAGTTCTAGTTCCTGTACTTCAGGAGCAGGTGTGATGGTCCCTGCCTGGAATTGCATCACTAGGGAAGTGGACTCAGAAGGATCAGAAGTTCGAGGTCAGGTCTGTGACTGTAGTTCAGAGGTTGAGCTCTTGCCTAGGATGTGTGAGGCCCTGGACTCCATCCTTAACGTTGTCAAAAGGTTGATAAGGAGGAGGAAGTTGTTCAAGGCCATCCTCTGCTATATAACAAGTTTGAGACAAGCCTGGGAACCACAAGGCTCTTTTCTCAAAAAAGAAAAAATTAATCCCCAAACTGAAAGCAACATAAATTTCTTTCTTTTATTTTCTCTCTTTCGTTTTTTAGTTTTCTTATCATTTTTCTTCCTTCCTTTTACCCATGAGCCACCTCACCAGCACTAAGATTTCTGTTTTTTATTTTATCTTTTTGAGAAAAGTCTCACTGTATAACATTGTCTGGCACAGAATTCATTTTTCTAACCAGGCTGGTCTCAAACTCACAGAGATTCACCTGCCCCTGTCTCCCAAGTGCTGGGATTAAAGACATACGTCACTATACCCAACCCTCTAATAATTTTGTTAAGATTTATTTTTATTTATGTGTATGTGTGTGTATGTCACACATGTGAAGATACTCATGGAGATCAGAATTGGGTGTCAGATCTCTTGGAACTGGAGTTACAGGCATTGTGAGCCAGTAAACATGACTGCTGGTAACTGAACTCAGGTCCTCTGGAAGAACAGCAAGCATTTTTAACCACTGAGCTCTCTTTAGCTCCCCCCCATTGCCCTCTTTTGTATCACTCCCACTTCCAGTTGCTCCCCTGTATCATCTCAAATAATCCTCCTACTTCCTCTGTGTGTGAATGTGTGTGAGTGCGTGTGCCTGTGTGTGTCCTAATTAGTTGAATTAAGGCGACTTACAAGTGTATAGGCAACTTCCCAGTGGCCACTCCACTGAAGGGAATCTTTTCCTCTCCCCACAGCATTTGTTAGTAGCTTGGAGACTTAGGGAGAAGAAAGTCCTTTGGAGCTGCTCTCTAGTAATTACATTCGTGTTTCCTTTTCTTCCCCCTTTGGGCGTTTTTGAGACAGATTTAGGAACTGGCCTGGAGTTCGTTCCATAGGTCAGCCTCCAATTTATAATCCTCCTTTCTCTGCCTCCCAGATGCTGGGACTCCACGTGGTGCGTTATAGTCATGCACGTGTATGTCTTTGGTCTCCTTGGGCAGCTGATGTATATGACAGCTTAACTCCTTTCAGTCTGTGAAAAGGTTGACAGGAAGGCACAGAAGTCTTCTCTTTCACACAACACAAAGTGGCTATGGAGATGAAACTGACATCTTCTCTGGAGTGAAGGAATTCATAAGGAAATCTATATTTCCAGGCCAAAAAAAAAGCCTTGCTGCTTAAATATCAATAATACCCTGTGAGTTAAAATTCCAGTTTTGACACACGGACAAACGGGAAGAGCTTGCTCCTGAACAATCTTGTCTTTTTCTAGTACACAACTTCAAAGAAGAAACACAGACTCATCCTAAACTCTTCTTTCTCCATTTTGCTCCAGGAAGGGATTAAATTTATTTATTTACTCTGTCAATTTCATACACGTAAACAATGCATATTGATCATATTCACCCCCATTATCATCTATCACTCCCCCACTCTCACTGGCCCCTTTACCCACCCCAGTGCTGTGTGTGTGTGTGTGTGTGTGTGTGTGAGAGAGAGAGAGAGAGAGAGAGAGAGAGAGAGAGATGAGAGAGAGAGAGAGAGAGAGAAGACAAAATGTATGGTGTTTGTGTGTGAGTGTGTGTGAGATAGTATGAGTATGAGTGTGAGTGTGTGTGAGAGGGATGGTATGAGTGTGAGTGTGTGTGAGAGTGAGTTTGAGTGTGTGTGTGAGAGAGAAACACAGAGAGAGTTTGTGTGAGTGCATGTGAGTGTGTGTGTGAGAGGGGACACAGAATGTATGGTGAGTGTGTGTGTGAGTGTGTGTGTGAGACAGAGAGACAGTGTGTGTGTGAGAGAATATGACTGTGAGTGTGTGAGAGAGTGTGCGAGTGTGTGTGAATATGTGTGTGTGTGTGAAAGTGTGAGTGACTTGAGTGTGTGTATCTGAGGATGTGTGAGAATGTGAGTGTGTGTGTGTGTGTGTGTGAGAGAGAGAGAAAGAGAGAGAGAGAGAGATCATGTGTATTCAAGAGTTTTCTATTCCCTGACTTTTTTTATTTCCCTTGAGGCTAAAAGCAGAACCAGGCACCAAAAGACTTCTTTCTCTTAAACTGGGACAGAGAGAACACCGTCTTCTCTAGTTGAGAGAACCGAGAACCTGAATTGCTGATGTGGAACACAGCCTTCACTGTCTTCATCAGAGCAGCTGTGAGGACAGGCAAGAGCGCCTCAACAAGGCCCAGTCTGTAGACTTTTGCTTGGGGAAGGAGGGCTTGGGAGGGTATTAGACCCTCGCCTGGAACTCAGCTGCCCCCACCCCGAACCTTTTCCAGCTATCTGCAATTCTGCTCCAGCTTCTTGTGGTGTCTTGCCGAGGGCCTGGGAGTTTACAGCAGGTGACAACTAGTGTTTGACAAGTCGACCCACTAGATGTGTGACTCCCTGATGGGGAGCCCCACCTGGCAAAGCTGTGAGGTCATTGGCTGTGGAAACCGGTTGTTTTCTGCCTGTAACTTTCTGAGGTGCCACTGCTATGCCTCCCTCATAGGAACAGCTGTGGGGTGCTTTCCACAGCCCTGTGGTAGTGTGTTTTACATCTTTGGGCACACATATAGCTGTGGATGTTCAGGAAGATGATATCTGTTTAAGCTATATAATTTTGATGTATAGAAATAATACTGGAATACTTTACATTGCTCAGACTGAGATAGGATTCTCAGTCTCAAAGACAGCTTTTTACACATCTTGCAAAGACCTTAGAACTAGTCCAAAACAGACTAAGCTGCCTCTACAGAGAATACGCAAAGACTAATTCCCAGATGTTGTCTATTGCTAAATCAAGGCCAGGTTGTTTACATCAAAACACAGTCCTTGCAGTAGCTCCCTTTCTGCATGTACCCTGACTGCTCAAGGTTCAGCCAGTTGTTTACTGTCTGGGACCCCTCACCAACTCAGATCTACGTGCATGGGACAATGTGACATTGTTAGCCTAAGAGAAACTGCATGACTTATCCTGTGTTTTGAGAATGGGTAGGGCCCTGAAAATGTCTAGATTTTGGCTCTGGGACAGAGCAGGAGCGATGTAGAGAGAGGGACTGAGGAGGAACAGCAAAGGGAAGTGAAGGTGGAGAGAGAGAGAGAGAGAGGAAGAGGAGGAGGAGGAGGAAGAGGAGGAGGAAAGGTGTAGAGAGAGAGCTGTGGAGCCAGTGAAAGTGAGTTATTGAAGCTGCTGAGTAGAGAAGGAGAGGGGATGAGGAGCTAATTAGGAAGCTGAAAGAGAATTTTTCAGAGAGATCTTTCAAGATGAAGTAAAGAGAAAGTTACCACCAGAAAGCGTCTGTGTTTACTTCCCCCTCAGATAGAAAAGATCTAGTCCTCACATAAGAATTTTTCCTAAATCCTCACTACTCTGAAGTCTTCTTTTTGCTACCCTGGAGCAGACTGGGGGCTGGTCTCTCGGTCTGTGATGGTGTCTAGAGATGCTGGAGCATAGAGAAGGCGAAAGCAAGTAGCAGGGAGAACTCCATTATGCAGCTGTAGGGAAGCTGTCTGGCGATCCCATTTGCTGATGTGGTTGTTCGGAGGGTAACCTCTCACTTGTGTTCCTTGAGTAAGGCCAACAAACCCACTTACTCAGCACGCGAGACTTGTTCTTTTGTCTGCTGGTGGTGCCTTACGTAGGGCAATCCAACATTTGCTCATTTCTTCCCAGCAGACGTCCACACACTTGCTTATTTAGATTTCCAGATGGACTCCAACACGCAACCTGCTCACACTCCTTAGAATGACGTTCTCCCCTGCAGTTGATGCCCCCATACACCCCTCAGGGGTGGAAAGAGGGAGCATGAGAGCTTCTCTCAGTCCACTCTCCAACATTAAGGCATTTAACCAATCCGAACATAGGGAGAAGCAGTAATGAAGCCAACAGGAGGCAAGGAAAGTACTTACCAAAACCAGAAAGACTAACCCCACGGTCAGAATCTTGTAGCCCTTCAGTTGTCCCATGTAGCGAATCCATGCAGCCCAGACTCCCGTCACGTTATAAATACAAATCCAGGTCTCTCGCATAGTATCAGAAGTTTAAGGGGTCCTACCACCATAAAGGAGCTGATTCACCGTGTCAACTTGCAGTTTCCTGGAAAGCGGTCACTTGACATATGTACGTGCCGGCAAAGAGAGGAATCAGACAGCAGCAGCAGCAGCATCGGCGGAAAGTGGCGAGGTCGAGCTGGCTGGATGACACAGGCGCTGAGGCAGAATTCAGGTGGAAAAACAGGAGCGTTATTCGCACATGTACTTCTGTGTGGGAAGGCTCCAGGCACACCGTGAGCCAGCAGGAAGGTGTGCCCAATAGAGTGTCCCCACCCCCACCCTCCAGACACCCTCAGGGAGCAAAGGGAAGATCTAATTTTTTTATCTTTGTGAATATAATTTATACTTCAGTTTTTGAGTTTATAGATAATCTCTTTTTAATTAAAAAGTGCTTTTTTTTTTTTTGGCCATTCAGTTCTTTATTAGACTATCAGGTGTTTTAGACAGACACAGTATCACAGCTTCACAGAGTTAAACAAATGCAATATAAACAAAAGTAACACACCTTAAAATAATATTCTACAACAGAGAAAGAACAAAAGAAAAAGAAAAAGAAATCCTGTATTGTTACAGGGTTTTACATAATGTTGAATGCTTTCTATATTCTTGGAGGAAGTCTGGGTGGCTGTCATGGATTCTACCATGAAGTCTGGTTACTGAGTTGTAACTTGGCTTTCCCCCCACACCCAATGCCCTTTATTGAAGGAGTGAGGAGGTCTTAAATACAGGTTTACAGCACAATGGGAGAACCCCGGAGGGCAGAAGTTCGCTATGATGTTTTACAATCTTGCATCTAAGCTGTTAATGCCCATTATGCAGGATACACAGACAAGGAGTTTTCCTTAAGCATTCAGGAGGGTGGAACCTGGCAGGGAATTAGCATAGGGAGGATATCAAGGTCAAGGTCAGCAAGTAAGGAAACAGGGGGGGGGGATCTAATTTTTACATTTCCCCCTGGGGGCTCTGGTATAATATCTGGTTTAGCCATAAGAAGTGGGGAAGGGATGGGGAGTCTGTTTCCATGTGCATACCCAGTCAGTAGGCTAGGAAGGGTCTAGTTGTTAGGGGCAGCACCCACATTTGGAGTTGATTATACTAGCATGCAAATCGCAGCGCAGTTAGTGGGGTGGCAAGGTTGGCTGGAGAGCCACAGACCCAGAAGACATTCTTTCTACTCGAACAAACAGGTGGAGGAAGAAAAGGCGATGGGGGTGGGGAAACCCTGTCAGAGTGGAGCTCCCAGAAAGACAGCAGAGAAAGTAGGGGGGGGAGGGAGGGAGGGGGAGAGAGAGAGGG
>CABHPH010154684.1:0-27184 GCA_902168325.1 Peromyscus nudipes
GTGTGTGTGTGTGTGAGAGAGAGAGAGAGAGAGAGAGAGCGCGAGAGGGAGAGAGAGAACGTTTTTCATTGCTGTGAGGACAATACTTACTGGAGGGAGGATTTATTGTGGCTTGTGGCTTTAGATGTTTTATGGAGCTCGTGATAACTTTGTTCAGTGTTACAGAATGTGGTGAGGCGGAGTATCGTGGTGGAGAGGGCAGGCTGCAGGATGATCAGAGCATCCCACTTCCTGATGTGGGGGTGGGTGGGGGTTGGAAGGGGGCAGAAACAAATAAGGTGTATCTTCCCACAGTGTACCTCCCTACTTAAGTCTGGGAGGCCACACCCCTTGATTTAATCATCTCCCGAACAGTACTGCCGAATTACGAAGCCATCAGTGGGTTTGTGCGTTGCTAAAATAGTGCTGTGCTGGGACTCGAGACGTCAGCATGAAAGCTTTTGGGGGTGCTTCATATCCTAACAGTTTATGCAGGAGACATCAGGAGTGGCAGTTTGCTTTTCTTCCGTGTTATAGCACGCACAGTGCTGGGCTGGAAATTGGGAGATCATGCAGTAAAAGCATAGGGTGGTAAGGGTTTTGAAAGCTAGGTCATTTTGGAAAACATACCAGGTTATCTAGAGCCCAATATCTCATTTTCACTTCAAAGAAAAAAATTACCTTTGAAGCTAAACATTGCTTACATTTTTTTTCATCTTCATCTTGTAGATTTCATTGATATCAGAAGTATCCTTAGAAGGATGCTCACCATTTTTCTTCTTAATTAAGTTGCGGGGGGATTTATAATTGAAGAGCATTTTATGATGAGCTTACTCTGCATACCTGCTTGTCTTAGGCAACTGAGAGTCCCAGAGTTTGGTGAAGGTGACAGACATTTAGTGTTACTCAGTGGCAAGCACAGTGTTCAGGTGCTTTCCATGTGTTCTTTTAACTACCATTGTTTTTTTCCAAAGACACAGTTCAGAGGCTGCAGTTACCAACATGTGGCCAGCGAGAAAGCTGGGTCCCAGCAGTTACAGGCTTTTGCCTGGAGTTACAAGGTGATCGATTATAAAGTGGGACTCAAGTTAAGGCTGCTTGTCCTTCAAGTGCGTGTTTCTTAACCACCAGAACATTCTGGAGTATTCATTCAGTAAAAGGCCTTGAGTTTAGAAGCAGGAGATGTGTGAACTGGTTCAGTCTCTACTTTTGTAAAGAAAACAGAACTTTTATAATGCTCAAGATGAAACTAATCTATTATCATCAAAGGCTTTGATCTTGTGGCTAAAACAGCTTTGAAGGTGGTTTTGATTGCCAGAATTATATGAAAATTGAGCTCTAGTGAGCATACAAGATTATTACCTGGATAAGAGGATCTGGGCAGATCATTCCCTTCAAAAGCCCATCATTTACCCTGAGGTCAACCATTTGATGATGCAGCAGAGAGCAGTCCTGGGCTCACACTTCCTCCCATCAGGCTGGCTGTGTAAGGCCTCATCCCTGCATTAGAGACACTAGAACTCACTTTAGGGTTCTTGGGAGGGTCAGCGGGTTGCCACTTGTGAGCCCTATGGTGACCGAGGCACCGTGAAAATAAAAAGCACATGTATTGAGGTCATGGGAGTGACAGTAGACCTCATCTAGTAGCATTTCTAAGTTTAGGAACAGTGCTGACAGATTTAGCCGTCTAGGTTTTCATTTAAAAGCTGGTGGAAACAGCACACTAGTGAGGGACAGGGGTGGTGGCTGCTTAGACAGGCCGGAGGTGGCATAGGCAGGAAAGGTGAAAGGTGAGAGGCTCCAGACCCAGAGCCATGAGTGCTACTTCAACGAGGGACAGCAGTTCTGAGATGCGGCCTCTTAGAGGCTGCAGGCTGAGGACCTCACTTTGAATAGGAGAAGGCAGGTTCCTTAGTGAGAAGTGACAGATGATGTTTAATCCGGTTTTCTCGTAATATGCTCAGGTGTAGTGGAAGGGAAAACATCTGCATTCCGGTTTTTAAGGTAATATTTCCTCTGATGGCAATATAATTGTTGTAGAAAGGTACCAGACAGTAACACATTTACCTAGACTCTCACTGCTGGCCTAGTGGATATCTTGTATCCAATCTCTATCATCTATCTGTCTTTCTGTCTATATGTCTGTCTGCCTATCTGCCTATCTATCTATCTATCTATCTATCTATCTATCTATCTATCTATCTATCTATCTATCTATCCATCCATCCATCCATCTATCTATCTATCTATCTATCTATCTACCTACCCACCCACCTACCTGTCTATCCAATCTCTATCATTCATCTACATGTCTATCTATTATCTATCAGTCTGTCTGTCTGTCTGTCTGTCTATCTATCTATCTGATATCTATCTATTTGATATCTCTCTGATATCTATTTGATATCTATCTATCTTCATCATTCTCTACTATCTATTATCTATCTGTCATCTGTCTATCATTCCATCTAGATCATTCTCTGGGAATTAAGTGAGTCCATCGTGGAAGAAGGCATTAGAAGAATTTGTATGTTTAAGACATGAGACACACAAAGTTGCAGAACCACTGATGTAGATGAAAGGGAGGGACCAGGAGCCTGCATGTGGCTGCCCTGCATCCACACACCCTGCCTCCTGATCGCTCACAGTTAGAGGAATTCCACAGTGACCCAGCTGAACTCCAGGAGTTGCTCATTTTAATGTCAATATCAGGCTTTTATGACTCTCAGATATTTTGGCAGATAGGTTATGGGGACTCATCTCAAGCAGAGATTAAATTCCAAAATCAAGAGTTCAAGCGAAATGCATCTCTGAAATAAATGCAGTGTAGTAGAATCAGCGGGGTCCTGTTGGAGTGCAGTTTGGGACATTTCAAGCTTGAAACGTAACCGTAGCTTAAAGGTTTGCCATATCATTACATAATCTGAAGTCATTTCTTCTTCATGTGCCTTTGGGATTCAAGATTCCTTCTAGATGTGTTATAAAATCGTATGAGTATGAGCCCTCAAATTGTTATGCAAGTCTTTAGGGAAAATTCCTATTCATGGACTTAGGTCAATTTTTCATGGCAAATAATTTAATATATACAGCTAAATTTTTATCCAGAAATGTGATACTATTTTTCTTTGTTGCTATTGTTATTCACATATTAAACATAATGAAGTCATTGTTTTCATGAAATTAACTTAAAGTTCTGATCTACTTTTCTACTTAAATCATTATTTTTTTCTCCTTTAAGTCTATAATGAATAAACTTATGGATCCAAATGGGTGAACAAAAAGAATAAGGAAAATCTCAATTATTGAGTTGTAGGGCTTACAACATAGTTGTAAGGCCATAGTGTGAGCTCTATAACCCAGTCAATAACCTGGTGTTATTGATGTGGTGTTCCTCAGAGCACAGAAACATGGATGTGGTCCTAGGTAGTTGCAAGCCCATGTGGGTGTATTTACTTCCTAAGTAGGGGGAAAGAACACAATCTTACTGATTTGAAGTATGGAAAACCAACCTGAGCTTTCCTTTCAACCAGAGTTAGGGTTAATCTAGATTGTCCATATTTAGTGCTATTCAATGGCACCTGTTGCTGCTGAAGCCAATGAGTTTGTAGTGGAGGCTGAGAACCTGTGGGCAGTGACCAGGATGAAGCTGGTCATTTGGTAGACAGGACACAAAGAACAAAGTTAGCTCATTCCTTCCTCCACTTCTCATTTCTTTCTTATTTCCCACACTTCTTTTCCAAGAAGGTCACCTTATTATGTGTGGTAAACATTTGAAAGATCATAATGAAAAGTGTGTGCCAGTGAGATGATAAGGCACTGGTGTTTTTGAGTCTTGTTAGTATTCCTATATCCATTCTATTGTCTATCACAGAGTGGGTATATTTTATGTGCTGTCAGAATTTCTGTGTGGGTGTCCTAAGACCCAGAATGTCTTGGAATGAGTTCATTTATGCTGTGGAATATTTAACTATGTAAAGATGTGTCACATCTGTTTATGCTGCAGAATATTACTTTAACTGTGTAAAGGTGTGTTGCATTTGTTTAATTATGAAAAGATATGTTTCTGTTTTTACCTTGCCTGCCCTATAGGCACCTGACTGGTCTAATAAAAAAGCTGAATGGCCCATAGCTAGGCAGGAGAGGGGTAGGCAGGGTTGGCCGGCAGAGAGAATAAATAGGAAAAGAGATCTAGGCTCAAGAAGAGTGGGAGGAGGAGGAGGAGGAGGAGGAGGAGGAGGAGGAGGAGGAGAGAATGAGGGAGAAAGAGAGAGATAGGCCTGGGGCCAGCCAGGCAGCTGCCAGCCAGCAGACACAGAGTAGGACACACAGAAAGAAAGGTAAAAAGCCCCGAGACAAAATGTAGATGAAGAGAAACAGGTTAAGTTATAAGAGCTAGCAAGAAACAAGCATAAGATAAGGCCGAGCATTCATAACTAATAGTAAGTCTCTGTGTTATGATTTGGGAGCTGGTTGGTGGCCCAAAAGGAAAAGTCTGGTACAAATTTGGAAAGAGGTTCTGTAAAGAAAGTGACTACATTACAATGGAGCAAGGTCATAATCCATCTCTCTAGGTCATTACACACTTATACACACATACACACACACACACACACACACACACACACACACACACGGTAGGGAGGGGATAACCGTTTATATATCAACAAGGGAGACCACAAACCAACCCTACTCTGACTCCTTGATTTCGGAATTTTAGCCTTCAGAATTTTGAGAAGACAGATTTTTGTTGTTCAAGCCATCCACCCTGCCTGTGGCACTTTGCTATGGCAGCCTGAGAAAATACTACAGAGTGTTGTGAACATTTTTAGAATGAATATTATTCTTTCAGACTTTCCCATGGACTAGCTGCACTGTGGCATTTTCCCACCCTTCCCCTCTCTCTCCTCCCCTTGGTTTTAAATGCAGCCCAGGCTGGTCTTGAACTTGATACTCTGTCGCCTCCACCTCCTCAAGGCTGGGATTACAGGCATGTACTACCATGTGTGGTGTGAAATTTTCTTAGTAAGATTGTTGACATAGCTAAGCAGTCATCTTCCTGGAAAGGTATTACTCAGCCTTGCCAACAGCGATCGGATGAGGAAGCGCTCCTACTGACTACACCTACTGTGTAGCTTTAAGGACTAAACGTCTTCAGAGACTACTCCTTGCCTCCATTCAGGTTCAGAATACAGGTCATTATTTCTTTGTGCCTTTTTCCCTCCCTCGCTTTCTTCTGACTACCTTCCTTGTTTTTATTTAAGGTTTCTCATCCTGTGTGATGTCTAAGAATTGTAACCCCAGAACTTAGGACGTGGGTGCTGAGGCTTCGGTTTCAGTTTCAGAAATGGAAGCTACTCTTGAATTTGTTGTGATTATTCCCTCTCTCCTTTAAAAACGCCCATGTCAGATCACTTTGCATAATAGCCAATGTATTCTCCCAATTCAAGTGTCATTAGCCCCTGAGACTGGCTTGGCTGTCCTCTGGTATGTGCAGGGCACATCTCTGTGTTGAGAATTTGTCTCTGTGCTCCAGCTGCTGATAGGCTGGTCCGTAGGCTCCATGATACGGGATGGAATTCACATGTTCCTGGACTCTGTACCTCCGATCATAGATGGGTCCTTGCTATGTGACTAAATGAGTGCGTGAGGTGTTGGCACCTGTGCAGATGATTTTGGGTCACCAAGAGAAGTCACTTTGTAAACTGCTTTCTAAGCATTGTCCAGTAGCTAAGTTGCCCGGAATAGTTTAGGTGTGCTAAGCCAGGTGTTCAGCAAAACAAAGCCAATGTCTAGATATTGATACATAAAAATAGATTTCATTCAAGGTGCTGGCTCACAATATTCTGGAAGCTAGAAAGTGTAATTGCCTTCTAGCTATAAGCTGTAAACCCAGGAAAGCGGTGAGAAGATTCCATGTGTTGGAGCCCACCGAGGTTTCCTAGTGGCTGTACCCAGCAGGACTGCATAAGAGGATGATTGGGCCACAGGCCTGGGTAGCAGATGTTTGGAGGGGTCTACACTTGGCTGTATCTAGCAAGGGGGAGGTCTTTTTGCATTGCCCCTTGGCATTGTCATAAAAAGCCCTTTTCTGGGCTGGTGGGTTTTGACCCAGGCCCTCCTGAGGCTGTCCTGTGTTTCTGTCTTTCCTCTCGTCATCTAGGTATCTCTTTCTATCTAAATATTTCCCACTTCTCCCTGCCCAAAAGTACCCTGGTCATAGAGTAGGGGCTGGTCCCCCTATCCATGTAAGACCAAAGGCCTCAGAACATGGTGTGGGGTAGGTGTGTGGCCATGTCTAAGGGCAAGAACAGATGGCTGCCCAAGTCAAGGAGCCAGAGTGAAAATACACCCCATGCCTGCTGGTTCTATTTGAGACACAAGCAGATTGAGCAATGCCCACTCATATTGGTGAGGGAGGATCTTCTTGATGCCAATCCACCGATTCCAATGCCAGTCTGTCTCTCCCAGAAACACCACCACAGACACTTCCAGAAATACTAACATAAAATTAACCATCACACATGATCAATATATTTTTAGATTAAGATCAAAATAGGTTCATTAAACTATGAAGGTTATAAAAGAAACCTTGTAAACTCAAATTGAGACTTATGGAGAATTTGCAAAATAACAATGTTGCACACTTGAAGCTGTGTATTTAAAAAACAAAGCAAAATTAGCTCAGTGCTTGTAAGATCATCTCCATACTCCACAACAGCAAGCATGCAAGCATATTTGCTCTCATAGCAATATGAAAATATTTAATATGAGTCATAAAAATGAAGCCATTGATATAAAGTGCTTACACACTTTATTCTGCAATATCTTAAAGGATAATAAGACAAACCTGTCCTTAATCAACTGATTACAACTAATAATCAAATATAGACATATATATATAATAAAACTCATGGTTATATATGTGTGTGGTTAGTGTTAATTGTCAATGGCTGTAGAATTGTCAATGGCTGTAGCATGTAAACCTTTAGGCACATCTGTGAGGAATTGTCCAGATTAAGGTTAGCCTCTGGGCATGCCTATGCCAATTAATTGTATTAATTGAGGTGGGAATTAATCTTCCCACTGTGGATGGTCCCTTGTCCCTTACATGGTAAACTGCTTCAAGGTCCTTGACTTCCCTTGAACTGTGAGTCAGGTAAACCCTTTCTCCCTTTAATTGCCTTTGTCAGGGAATTTTATCACAGCCACAGAAAAGAGGCACACACACGCGTGCACACACACACACACACACACACACACACACACACACACACACACGCACACGCGCACACACATGTGCACATACTCCACCATCACCACTCGTACCTCCACCCACCAGAGGGAAGGCGCTAAATTGTCAAATACCTAGGACATTCAAAGGTGAACATGAAGAAGAAGTATTTGTGCTGGGAACACAGATGCTTGTAGAGACTGGTGTGGTCAGTCGGACAGTTTCTGACCGATAGGTTGGCCCCGAGCCTCTGTCTTCCTGTGTTTGGTTCTGTAGTCTGTCTGTTTTTCCCTGCTATGTAAGTGTCTCTAAGGAAAACAATGGCTGGGTGTAATCTGAGTGAAATTCTATGTGTGATCACTGCACTCAATTGGGGCTGGACACTGTAACACTAATGGTTCCTAAGTTGTCAAGATAAGATTTAGCCGGAGAAAATAAGTGTAGCATGATCCTAATTAGTCTTAATAAAAACTCGGAGTCAGATATCGGGGTAAAGGCTGAAAGATCAGAGAAGCAAAGGAGCAGCCATAGTTACCTCTTACCTCTCTGAAAAAGGCCACGCTCCTGTCTCCGCCTTGCCTTACCACTTCCTCTCTCCTCCCAGCCACCTCACTTCCTATCTCCTGTCTGTACAGGCCTCTGGACCTCTATGGTTAACCAGTGGCTAGCTCCACCCTCTGACCTTCAGGCAAGCTTTATTTGTCAGAACACAAACAAAATAGCACAACAAATAAGAACACGAACAATAGGCAAGTTTTATTTTATAGTAAATAAATATATTTAACACAACCAGGCTTACTAACCTATGATATAGCCCACTTCCCCTCTCTAAATATTAGCATATAACCTGAATGCTCAGCAACATCAAAGCTGACTTTTTTTGTGTTTGTGCCTCAGTTTCTCAGGTTTTAATTTCATTTTTGCAGTGATGGGGGTTGAACCCAGGGACTTGTGCATGCCAGACCTCTACGTACACCTCCCAGCCCCATCCTTTCTTGTACCCAGAGCATAAACTAATGGAAGTCACATTTTTTGTTGTTGTTTTGTTTTGTAAAGTTCATAGAAGAGTAGATCAGAATGAGTTGTTTTATAGTTACTTAAATGGCTAGGCTTAAACCTCTTTGAAAACGGTCTTTACCTTAAGGGATTATGAAATATAAAAAGGATTAAAAACAGTCTATATAAAATGATGGGCCTTTAGTATTTTAATGGATTTAATTTAATAGCCAATGAAGAGATGGAGGAGGGTTTGTTCTCCTTGTCAAGTCTTTTGTTGTTGTTGTTGTTTAGTTTTTTTGTGTTTGTTTGCAAATCTTAACTTAGACCTTAGGCAGGACTGCAACTCGCTATGTAGCCAGGCTGGCCTTGAACTCCTGATCTTCCTGCCTTGGCCTCCTACACGCTGGGATGATAGACACAAGCACCACATTGCCCAGCCTTTAGGGAAGGCATGCATCTTGAGAAGCGTTCTGGGAAGGAACTAGGCTGGAATGGAGGTGGTACAGAAGCCTAGTGCTCTGGAATCTTCCAGACTCTGGAATCTTCCAGACACTACCCTTCCTCGCTATGCCAGACTTAAAGATGTCTGAACCTTTGGGCTTAGGTTTGAAGCTTTTATTATGCTTAACACAGGAATAGCCGGTGCTCATGGGTTGTGGAAATTAAAGGCGTCTACAGCTACGGAGTGGATGGAATAATACCTGGTACGTAGCAATGGCATGGGTCGTTTTACATGGCCTTGTGTTGAACTGTCATGTGAAAGAGGAATTTGGGAAGCCCACGGCATCCAGGTGTATGTTATCAGGCTGTGGTGACAGTGACTCATTTCCCGGGAAGACTACTGACTGGGTTTAGCCACTCTCAGTTATTGGAGAGGGTCTGACCAGTCAGGGCTTATACCATGTCTTGCCCAGTTCACTGACACTTAAGTTTCTGTGTAGGTTACTGTGAGTTCTAAATAAGACAGGTTCAACAAATGCATATGGAAGTCTGCTGTGTGTGTTGATTGGTATGAAGAAGTTTCCTGGGAGTCAGGATGATAAAGGGAGCGATGCTTACCATCCTAAAGAAGTTCGCAGTTTAGTGGACCTCCTCACCACACGGCATGTGAGAATTGGCATGTGAGAATTGGCACGGCGCCTAGCATGTAGCAGATCCTCAGTGAATGTTGTCCTTTTCCCTTCATGGTGTCCCCTTCCCCCAGGGGACCTGTGACGATCAGACGGATGCGGGCGTGCCATGCATCTCTAAAGAGCTAGGATCCAGCCTGTAGGTAATAAACATGGTGGGGTTTGCTGGCTGTGCTGTCCCTGTTATGGACGGAGAAAGCAACCACACTCAGTGTCTGAGCGAGTACATGGGACTGTGTGCCGGCACAATTTCACCTGTGACACAAGGCAGCAGGCTATAGCTGTGATGACCTGGACAGCTCCTGGCTGAACAGAAAGTCAACAGGCCCAAGGGGAATCGGATTTTAGCTGTTGACTCTGACCTCTTTACTCACAGTACGTGAGTTCATAAAAACAGTGCCTACAGTGGTAAATTCCAACCACATTAAAGGGGTCGGCGTGAAACCGAGAGAGGAAGAGCTTTTCTAAGTAGGAAGGGTAAAATGACTTCCCAGGGCTGGGGCTGTGGTTCAGTGGTGGAACATTTGCAGGGCATGTCCAAGGCCCTGGGTTTGTGCCAACCTTGGCATTTGACTGAATGTCACAGATTCACACGTGCTGGGTTCACACAAAGGATTTCAGAGGTTGCTGCTTTCTTCTTCTCATTGCAGAACTAAGGAAACTTGAGAGCCAGAGAGGGGCAGTGACTCAACAAGTCTAAGTCTTTCTTGATGGAGAGCTGGCTCTTGAGCCAGAGTATCCAAGTTTTCTTTCCATTCTGTCTTGCAGTTGTGTGATGCAAAGGGATGCTAACTGTGGCTTGAATTCTGTCACCAGAATGCCGTTTCTCTGTGTGCAGCCATCCTTCAGTTCCCAAGAAGTGCCGCTGTAGCCTGTTAGGAGGGGTGGTGACAGTTGTGCTTGATTTTTCTCCCGAAAGTACCCTCTGACCTTGACTATAGCTGAGGCAGATTTTTGCTGGGGCATTTGGCACATCTCGTCTTCATATGCCATAGCTCTGTGATTCATTGTCATGGAATTCCCAGTCCAGGTAGAAATGTAGATTCCAAACAGATCCCACCGGGAAGGATGCTGTGATGAGGTCCTTCTTACTAATGGGCTGTGATTTTATTGACAAACACTGAATCTACTCCTTTTCCATTTCCTGGAAACATTTCTGCCCATGGTTATATGTTATATCCTTGGCTGCATTCCAAGATGTAGGTAAGCCGACCTTCAATGAAATAGTTCTTATTTATACCTATGTTTCAGGGAACAGAGGAGAAGACATAAAAGGGTGTTCAGTTCAGCCAAGGCCACCTCACTGTAGCAAGTCACAGTCTCTAAAGCCTGACCAAAGTACTGTTGGTGGCAGAATTCCTAATTAAAAGGGCTGACTCAGTAGATGTTGGGTTGCCAGTCACACACAAATTATTGCGATAGAGTTAAGGCCATACTTCATCTCCCAACATGGACTGGACTTTGTGATAACAAATTATTGATCTTAAAATTATTACTGTTATTTTACTAGATGTTAGCTAATAATACCTATGATGCTTACACCTGCCATTCAGATGTCTGTATGGCAACTCAAATTTGTATTATAACAATATTAGAATTTATAGTAGTATTGGTTCTTTTAACATCCTCTGTCATCATTTAATGTTTTTGAATAATGATTATTTTAAGAAGAGTTTCAGTGACTGAGTCCTGATATATTAGATACAAGATGGAATCTAGTGGCTTTATTTTATTACTTTTTTTTTTTCGACAGGGTGTCATGTAAACCAGGCTAGCCTCTAACCTGTGTCTTGAATCTATGACCGCCCTGTCTCTGTCTGCCAAGTGCTGGGATTATAGGCACATGTCATCATGCCTGGGGTCATGTGGTGCTAGGAACTGGACATGAGCTTCATGTTTGCTAGTCAGGAGCTCTGCCAGCTGCAGTGTGTCCCCAGCAGTTTTATTTATTTAAGAAATGTTTAATTTTCTTTTATTTTGAGTCTTATCTCATCATGTAGCCCAGGCTGGCTTTGAACTCAGTCTTTTTGCAACAGCCCCTCAAGTACTGGTATTATAAATATAATCTGTCATGCCTGGCTGGTGGCATTATCTTTTATGTTTAAAATCCTATTTCTAGAGTTATTAGGGTCTCTAGAGACTGTAAATTTATATCACTTGGTGTTTCCGGTAGAGAAATTAGGCTTGGAGAGGTGAAGTCAGTCACCTGGAGTCCTAAGTAATTAATTAGTAGCAGAAGTATGACAAAGAGCCCAGGACTGTTGCTGAGGTCAGGGGTAGTTAGAATTTCTGGTTTGAGGGGAGGAGGTTTGATAGATAGTATTACCCCCTTTCACGTAGTTCTCCATGAGATATACACAATGTTTTCCAGACCCACCCAATGTTAGACTTTCCTTCCTTACTCAGCATGGATTTTTGTAATTCCTTAGTGTGGAGGCCACCATCTAGAGGAATAACAGAGGTGTCAGCCAGTCTGATAGATAAAGGACCCCAAGTGCAGGACAAGGTGGGGACTTTCAGACTCAGAAGATGCTCTGATAGCCTGTAGGCCGTGGACAGCAGCAAAGGATGGATTTTGTGTGTTGCATCACCGAACAGACAGCACAAGCCTGCAGTGGGAGAAGAATGCGCTTGTTGCTTCCCAAGATGGAGTTGGAAGGGGCGGTTCCTGTACCCTTCAGAGGTGAATGCAGGGTGAATGCAGAAATGGAGAGAGGCTTTGCTCTGAGGAGGCTAAGCCTAGAAGAAGAACTAGAACCCTGTTTGAGAGACTCCTGGGATGGTACCATTCAAGTCCACAGGAGTGAGGAGGGACAGGAAGAAGCATGCGTGAATTTGCACCTGGAGGCTAGTGGTGGATGAGGGAAGGGGAGTATTATGTAAGCGGTGGCCTGCCAAGTGATGCTCTGCAGGCTCCAGGTGTCCTAGGCAGCCTAGGGTTGGGATCAGTTACTTTGGATGCACATTTTGAAGGAAAAGCTGAAATTTGGTGACTTAAAGTATGTGGTATTTGGAAGATGTAAGAAAAATAGCTCAGCTCTGATAGAAAAATCTGTGAAGCAGTTCTTAAGTACTCTACTCTCCCTACGTATCGAATGATATGTCATGGGAATCAGGCACATGCCCATGTCACACCTCATGGTCCTCCACTAATTTCCTGAGGCCATATTTATTATTATCACCCACTCCTTTTTTTGGCAGGGGGAAAGAAGCCACATGGCAGGTTTTTTGGCTCATAAGCCTAAGGCCACGGGCCATGGTCAGTTAACTGTAGAATGAGCAATACTGTGGGTCTCCGGAGAGAAGGCATCTTCCACTGGTCTCCACTGGTCTCCACTGGTCCCCACTGTGGGTTGCCAGCACCACTGTGTGGCAGGGAAACTCTGCTCATTGTTCCCCAGAGCGTTTTTACCTCGGGCATACGTAAGAAGTGTATTCACTTGGACCTAGAACGGAGCAAGCCTGAATGCATCTCTTTTTCAGCACTGAATAAGACCGTGGCTGCTTAATACTGTGTCATTAATGTGCACTTGAAAGGGCTGGGGAAGCCAAGCTAGAACGGTGCTATCCTACCTAATTTTAGAACGAGAAACACGTTTGTGGTCTTAAAAGATCTAAAAAAAAAAAATAAAAGACATTCGCTGCCAAACACCTGCTTTCCCATATGCTATCAAGTACTTAAGCGATCTTGAAAGCAAGGATGAGTTTTCACAAAAAAAGAGTTTAATTACAAATTTAAAGCCTTCTTCAAGCTCGCTAATGCCTGCCATTGTCTACTGACTGCAAGTAAGAAGGCTAAAATTAAACCCTTTGTTTCCTTCCAGATAAAATATTTATTCCCCAACTCACGTGGAAAATGTTTGTTGAGTAAAGCCCCGATCAGTACTGTGCATGGATGCATGTGCACACACGTTTAATGTACAGTGACCCAGTGGGGCTAAGCAGGCATGGAAAGACTGGCAAAGGTATGGGAGGCGTCCCTGGTGGGCCTCTGTGGCCGTGAGGACTCCCAAACTTGCTTAAGCAGCAGGATGGTACTTTTTCCTCATGTCGCTGAGAAGTCTGGGATGGATCTGGGCTTTTGACTGGTAGGTGTCAGGCAGATCTGTTCAGATGTCGGTTTTCCGCTTTTCAGTTCTGGGTCCTGCATCCCATCCATCTTTGTATCCTCCCTAGCCAGCGGAAGAAAAGCCAGGGCTGAATTGTAACTGAGAAAGACTGTATTTGTCAGTCAGAATTCTCTAGAGCAACAGAACTGACAGAATGATTTTATGTATATGGCCCATTAGAGTGGCATACAGGGGATGGGCTGACTAACAGTGGCTGTTTCCTGATGGAAAGTCAAGAATCCAATATTTGTTCAGTCCCCGAGGCTGGATGTCTCAGCTGGTCCTCAGTATACACCATAATCCCGAAGAAGTAGGCTCTAATACCAATCAAAGAATGGACTTGCAGGTGCGAGTTAGGGCTAGCAGGCAAAAAACAAGAGTTCTTCTTCCATGTCCTTTATATTGCTGCCACCAGAAGGTGTGGCCCAGGTTTAAGGTGGATCTTCCCACCTCCAAAGATTTGGATTTAGGATGTGTCTTTCCACTTCAAATGATTCAATCAAGAAAAAAATCTCTCGCAGGTTTACCCATCCTTTAGGGTTTCAGTTAATTCCAGATGTAGTCAAGTTGACAGCCAAGACAGCCATCACACAGACTGAGCGCTGTCTGGACCTGCAGTGCACAGAGAAGACTAGGAGAGCATGCTGCATAGATGTGGCTGGGATCCTCTGTTCTACTCGGGAAGCCTTGGGGGAGTCTCACCCAGTTTGAGTAGATTGAGACTGGAAGTCGTGGATTCCAAACAGAAACCAGGTTTGTCTCTAGGATGTATGACCTCAGCTCAACAGCTTTTAGTTAAAGCAGGTAAGTAACTACCAAGCAAGTACGTTATAGCGAGACATTATAAAATGTGGCTGGTGGCTGTGGTGGTACATACGTGTAGTCCTAGAACAGGGGACCGAAGGCAGGAGTGTTGTAAATTCGGGGTCAGCCTGGGCTCTATAATGAAACCGTATCTCAAAAATTAAAAAAATGAGGAAAAGCAAACTCCAGGAAGGATAAAGTACTGTGTGTGTGTGAAGAGAGAAACAAATCTTAAGTAGGGCAAGTTGATGATCTCATGTAAAGGATCCCTGAACTGGTGTGATTTGACTGGAATCGTGGAAAGAGAGTCATTTCAAGCAGTCACTGCTGTTGGGAGAGATGGAGAAAGTAGGGCTGAGATGGGCACTGGTTGGGGAAATATACAGCATAGAGAACAGGTGTTTTTTCAGGCGTGGTGGTGATACTGGTGAAGACCCCTTGTGTCACGTTATGAAGGGCCTGAAATGGTAGGAAAGTTTCTCGGTAGGCAGCAGGATGTTGTTCATGAATTAGAGGTGTAGATAGTGCGCAAATAATGATGAGGATGGGGATAGAAATGGATCAGTCAGTTCAGGCGGGGACTCAAAAAGTAGCATTTCTGTTCTTGTCCTTGGCAAGAAGCAAGAAAGTCCTTGGTCCTGTCCAGCCTGGAGGCCGGAGCTGCCAATAGAGAGTTCTGGCTTCTTGTTATCTCTCTTCCCTAAATGAGCAGCCTTACCCGGAGGCTGTGCATGAGGGTGAGACTGAAACTCCAGTCCAGATACTGGCCCCTTCTGGTGAACAGCTTTGGAAATGGATTTTCATGGTGGTCATCTTTTTCCCAGTTTAGCTATCTCCTAAATGATTTTAGGGCCTCAACTCCCCCCCTTTTTTTTAGTTGAAAATGGATTCTTTTCTGATACAATACATCCTGACCGAAGTTTCCCCTCTCTCCACTCCTCCCAGCCCCCGCCCTTCCCCTCTCCCCCAAATCCATTGCTCTTCTGTTTCCCTCTTCAGAAAAGAGCAGGCCTCCAAGAGACATCACATCAAAACAAAATACAATAAGACAAGGCAAAAGCCCTCATACCAGGGCTGGACAAGGCAACCCAACAGGAGGAAAAGAGTCCCAAGAGCAGGGAAAAGAGTCAAAGACACACCTGCTCCCACAGTTAGGGGTGCCACAGAAACACCAAGATAACAGCTACAGCATATCCACAGAGAACCTGGTGCAAACCCCTGCAAGCCCCACACTTGCTGCTTCTGTGAGCCCACGTGAGCCCCGCTTAGTTGATTCAGTGGCCGTGTTCTCCTGGTGTCCCCCATCCCCTCTGACTTCCGCAGTCTTTCAGCTCCCTCTTCCATGCATTTCCCCGAGCTCCAAGGGGAGTGACCTGATGAAGACCTCCAGTTCAGACTCTCCGCATCGTGTACGGCCGTGAATCTCTGCATCCTTTCCCGTCTGCTGGGGGAAGCTTCTCTGATGGCAGCTGGACAAGGCACTGATCTTATTGGTCTTTTGGGGTCTGAGTTCTCTCACTCAGGATGATTTTTTTTTCTTGTTGCAACCATCTGCCTGCAAATTTCATGATAACATTTTTTTTTAAACAGCTGAGTAATACTCTGTTGTGGAAATGTACCACATTTTCTTTATCCATTGTTTGGTTGAAGGACATCTAGGTTTGTTCCCAGTTTCTGGCTATTATGAGTAAAGCCACAATGAACATAGTTGAGTAAGTGATTTTAGAGAAGGATGGAGCATCCTTTGGTTCTATGCCCAAGAGTGGTATTGCTGGGTCTTGAGGTAGATTGATTCCCAATTTTCTGAGGAACCACCATACTGATTTCCAAAGTGGCTGTACAAGTTTGCACTCCCACCAGCAGTGGAAGAGTGTTCCCCTTACTCCACATCCTCTCCAACATAAGTTGTCACTTGTGTTACTGATCTTACCCATTCTGACAGTGTAAGATGGAACTTCAAAGTAGTTTTGATTTGCATTTTCCTGATGACTAAGGGTATTGAACTCAGGTTTGGGTATCAGGGTAACTGTGTCCTCATAAAGTAAATTGGGTAATGTTCCTTCTGTTTCTGTTTTGTGGAATAATTTGAAGAGTATTGGCATTAACTCTTCTTCAAAAGTCTGGTAGAATTCTGTGCTAAAACCATCTGGCTCTGAGCTTTTGAGAGGGAACTTATAATGACTGCTTCTATTTCACTAGGGGTTATAGGCCTATGTGAATTGTTTATCTGATCTTACTTTGACTTTGATAAGTGGTACCTAGTGAGAAAATTATCCATGTCTTTTAGATTTTCCAATTTGGTGAAGTACAGGTTTTTAAAGCATGTCCTTATGGTTCTTTGGATTTCCTCAGTGTCTGTTGTTGAGTCCCCCTTCTTGCTTCTGATTTTGTTAATTTGGATATTCTCTCTCCTTAATTTAATTAGTTTGAATAACAGTTTGTCTATCTTGTTGATTTTCTCAAAGAACCAACTCTTTGTTTCATTGATTCTTTATGTTGTTCTTTTTGTTCCTATTTTATTGATTTCAGCCCTCAGTTTGATTATTCCTTACTGTCTAATCCTCTTGGGTGAACTTGTTTCTTTTTGCTCTAGAACTTTCAGGTGTGCTGTTAAGTCACTAGTGTGAGATTTCTCCAATTTTTTTTTAATGTAGGCATTTAGTGCTGTGAACTTTCCTCTTAGCACTGCTTCCATTGTGTCCCATAATTTGGGTATGTTGTGCATTCATTTTCATTGAATTCTAGAAAGTCTTTAATTTCTTTCTTTCTTTATGTCTTGACCTATTTTTCATTTAGTAGAGAGTTGTTCAATTTCCATGAATTTGTAAGCTTTCTGTTGTTGTTGATATCCATCTTTAATCTGTGGTAGTCTGATAGAATGGAGGGAGTTATTTCAACTTTCTTGTATCTGTTGAGACTAGCTTTGTGTCTCAGGATGTGGTCAGTTTTGGAGAAACTTCCATGAGGCACTGAGAAGAAGGTATATTCTTCTGTGTTTGGGTGAAATATTCTTTGTATTGATGAACAAATATGTTCATCCATTTGGTTTATAACATCTATTACCACCAGTATTTCTCTCTTTAGATTTGTTTGCATGAACTGTTCCTTGATGGGAGAGGGTTATTGACGTGCCTCATTATCAGTGTGTGAGGGTCAATATGTGACTTAAGCTGTAGTTGTGTTTCTTTTACAAAAGTAGATGCCTTTGTGTTTGGAGCTTAGCTATTAAGAATTGAAATGTCATCCTGGTGGATTTTTCCTTTGAGTATGTAGTGTCTTTCCCCATCTCTTTTGATTAGTTTTTGTTTGAGGTCTGTTTTGTTAGATATTAAAATGGCTAAACCAGCTTGCTTCTTAGGTTTATTTGTTTGGAATATTTTTTCCATTCTTTTACTCTGAGGTAATATCTAATCTTCATGTTGGGATGTGTTTCTTGGGTGCAGCAGAAAGATGGATCCTGTTTCTGCATCCATTCTGTTAGTCTGTGTCTTTTTATTAGGGAATTGAGACCATTGATGGAGATATATCAATGACCAATGGTTGTTGATTTTGTCTGCAGGCAGCCTGTCTGGTGTTCTGGCAGGCGTGACAGGGGGTGTTGAGTTGGGGGCTGGGACTCTGCAATGAGTGGGGGAAGAGAGAGGGTCTTAACTCTTAATGGGGGCATGTTCCGGTTACTTTACAGGTCATCTAAAAGGGATGCCGAATTCCGTGTTGTCAAAACATAATGTGCTTGGTGCAACATTGGTTAGTGATGCAGCCAAACTACAGAGCTAGTAGCTGTGGTTCATGGTATTGCATAATTTTTCCTGGGGAGACATAAGCAAATGCCTGTTCACCCCAGGTAGACACCAATAGCAAACCTAAGTACAATTTCACCAAAGTCCAATTTGATGAGACCTGTGAGTTTATTGGACTTCCTTAAAGAACATGGGGTGAGGGGATACACACAGGAACATATGTGACCCACAAACATCTACATCACTGCAGAGTTTCACTCCTCCATGGATGGAAACCTCATGGAAGCTGCACCATGGAGTTCTGCCTTCAATTAACCTTCTACTTACTATCGACTCAACATTTTCCAAGATTGCTTGCAGCTGAGGGATGGATTGGAGGAACCATAGCTGGAATCTTAGATGAGGGCCTCTTGATCTTGTCTTCCCCCATCTACAAGGGAATATTAACTTCTAGGACCATTGTGGTAGACCTCGCTACAATTGTATTGGTCTGTTCCAGTTGCCATGGCTACTGGAGTAACAAAGCACCACACAACTTAGGGACCCATTGATTCTCAGTGAGAAGCACTTGGGTGACTTTCAGTGTAACTGGGCGTTGCTGCTGGGATTTAGTGGGCATTGCCTTATATTACTCCATACATCCTACACGAGAAAGACCTGTTCGGCCCAAATGTCAGTAGCACTACTGGTTCAGAGAGTGAGAACTCCCCAGCGAGGGTGGTCAGCCTCCATATCGTATCTTGGCAGACAAGGAGCGTGCAACCTTAATGCAAGCATGCCTTCCTGCTCTTGTTTATGGTTATGTCTGTAAATGGATTAGAAATGTTACACCAAGGACTGTAGATTCTTTCTGCTTTTGGATAAGAAGTTTCCTATTGGGGAAGGGGGAAGACAGCCAGCAGAGAGAGAGGGACAGAGACAGAGAGAGGGACAGAGACAGAGACAGAGACAGAGACAGAGACAGAGACAGAGAGGTACTGAGAAAAGCTCCGGGTTCAGTGTCGCGTTCTCTGCCTTTCCGGACTCAGTCTCTGCACCTCTTTCTTCATCCTCTGCCTATGAAAAAAAGGAGGGGGTGACTTCGTGCACCTGGCGAGGGCCTCTGTTGTCCTGTGGCCTCCTCTCAGATACGCACCCCTCTCTTTGGCTGTGTGGTACTGGTTGTGCTGCCTTTACTAGCAGAGGTTTTAGTAAGTGCTCCTGACGCCAGTCATCATCGGGGTTGGTGGAAGTTGGCCCTCCTCTGTATCCTAGAGGGTATCTTTGCCTTGGTCTTGGCTGCTGGCTGTTTCTACAGGTGCTGTCGATGACTTTCCACATGGAGTTACAAAGCAGGGTAGGACTGCCCCTGGATTGACAGTATGAGTGCAAAACTGTCCTGTGTGTCTCAGCCTGCTCTATCCTCAACTGCGGGGATGGATTGTTGCATCTGTTAAGAATTATCATTTCCTCTGGCTCTTCTGACGTTCCCCCCCCCCATACCTATCTTTATGAAATGTCTTGAAGATTAGGAAGGGAAGCTGTTGAGAATAAAGTTAAAGTGAATAATGCTAAGAACAGTTCTCCCCACGTACCTCTTCTGTCCATTTAGTTGCCGGGTATTAGTAGCAGGGTATTTGAACACATGCTAAAGAACTACAGACAAACAGCCACTCAAGGCTCCTGGAAGTACGAAAGCTGCCTTTGATGCTACTGAACAGTAGAGAAAGTAGTAATACTGCATGCAGCATCAGGAGATGAGTCAGCAAAAATGTGTTTGCATCACTAGAACCACTGTGAGCTGAGCAGAGATACCAGTGTGGTGTTTTCTACCTCTCCGTTTTCCTGTCTAAATCTTTCTGCTCTTCAGAGCCTGGGTCAAGTCCTCTCTTTTTGTCCAAAACCATTCCCCGTTGATAGTTTCTGCTTTTAAATTCTCTGTTGTTTCTGCACCTTCCTTGCTGGAACCCAAGCCTCACTGGGCACTTGGTTCCTGAGTGGGACTGTGCCCTCCGTGAGGTGCTGAGCTCCAGAGATGTTAGGTGGACTGTACCTGCCCCCCTAATCCATCAGACACACAGTAAGCACGAAGAATTCTCTCCTGGTTTCATTTTAAGGGGTCGGAAGCGTCCATTCAGGTGTCTAGGCAAGGGCATTTGAAAAGAACCTGATGGGAAATCAATGAGTAGCAATGACTCCTTTTAAATTATGGTGCTGTTTCAGTTCCTGTAACCTGTGAAGGGGCTGGAGAGTAAATGCCTTGTGCAAGTTTGAGAGTTTTTCTCCTGTCACAAGTTTTTGTTTCCAAAGAATAAAGCTTTCTATTTATTTCCCCTTCCATATAAATGTTCTATTGATTTTTACCTTTAACAAACAAACACACCTTCAGATTGGGTTTGATTTCTTTTTTTTCTTTTTCAGTAGCAACGATTTGATGAATTGAGTGACCAAAAAAATGTCATTGTGCAACAGTTGGTAAAGTTTCGATTACAGCATTTGCCTACACACTCTGTATGACAGGTTTCTTCCTTGTGTTTACAAATTTGTTTACTTTTAATGAGTTAAGGATATATTATTATTTTATATAGATTTTTTTAAGGAGGAAAAAAACCCTCAATCTTTTAGTAGTTCTGAGTTTCACTGTTTGTGTACCCTAGGTTCTACAATTGTTTTCTGGGTTTATCAATAACTAAATAAGATAATAGATGATGTTGATGCTGCCTCCTCCTCCTCCTCCTCCTCCTCCTCCTCCTCCTCCTCTTCCTCCTCCTCTTCTTCCTTCTTCTGAGACAACACCTCTCATTTGGCTCAGAATTCCAAGATTAGGCTAGTCTGGATGGCCAGTGAGCACTAGGGTCCCCGGTCTTCGATTCCTCAGTGCTGGAATTACAGGCCTCTGCAGTCACACCTGACTTTTTAACCTGGGTTCTGGGGGTGGAACAGGGGTCCTCATATTTGCACAGTAAGCGCTTTATTCACCGAGGCAACTCCTCAGCCCCAAGATACCATTAATAGTTATTAACTGAAACTTTTTATGGTGACTCTGAAAAAAGATTAAACATCACTACCCAGTTTGGTAAGGAGATAGCAAAACTGTCTCCTTTCTGTATTGGTGAGGAGACTGTAAATTCGGAAGGATAATCTTAGAGAAAGTGCTCCCATTATGTGTGACCCAGTACTTACGTTATCTTTTTCCTTAGGTGATACCTTATACATTACAGATTTTTTTTTTTTGAGACAGTGTCTCATGGTAGCCCAGGTTGGCCTCAAACTCTCCTGTCTCTAACTCCTGAATATTGAGATTATAGATGTGCGCTACCACACCTAGAGGTCCCGGATGAAGCCAACATGACCATGCTAAACGTTGGTTATCAGTTTCTCTTATTGAGAGATAACTGTGTTGGGCACTATTGTAGTCATTTTTGCATGTGTCGCATCTTTTTTTTTTCTTTGTCCCAGCAACTTGTAATTGCTACTGCCACCTGCCTTTAGTTGTGGTGGGGAAACTGAGGCATAGAAAGGTTGTGCAACTTGCTCACGTGACAGAGACAGAATGAGGACCTGTACCTTCTGACCTCGGGCCACTCCCTTCACCACATGGCTTTTTCCTGTATTGGAGAAGTACGTCAAGAAGTCCTGTGCTGAACAGACATGTTGGGGATTGAAGGGTCCTGGAATGGTGGAAGGTTGTGAATGGATGGGAGACAAAGACCGCCTAAGAAGAGCCCTAGATCTCCTGAGGGCTGTCTAGTGCCGTTCTTTGGTAGCAACACCCACCTGGTCTTTTGACGCTGCCCTTCCTCCTCTGCCTGGGGTGAGGGGGATGTGACCCTGTTCGGTCCCCATCAGGAGTGTCCTTGGTCCTCTCAGGCACACTGATGCATTTGTATGTGGCACTAATCCACAAGAACCAGTTAGAACCTACGAGTTGGCATCCTGGACACCTTAAAGCGGTTCTGTAGACAGAGAAGATCTCACTGTATTGGAGGCTAGGAAGATGGGAGCTGCAGCATGCTAAGGCGTGTGTTGCTGTCACTAAGGTGAGACGCTTTCAGAAAGGGAGGACCACGGAGAGAGCAGCATCCGTGAGAGATGAAGGCAAATCAAGATCTGCCAAGGTCTGATCCAGCTCTGAGACCTACCCGGGAACTTCAGGACGTGACCCTCTCCCCTTTTCTCCTTTTACCTCCTGATCTTTCTCTACATCTTCACCTTTTTCATCTCTCTTTCTTCCCATCTTCCTTTTCTTTCTTCCTTCTCCTCTCCTGATTTCCACCTGAAACTGTTCTGGGATAGCGAATATTTCTGAAGTATTTTGTGTGCATGTGCGTGTTACTGGGGCGGCGGGGGTAGAGGGGGAGGTCCATGCATGTGTGTGTTTCTGAATATCCAGAGGAGGATATTGGGTGCCCTCCTCTGTTGCTTTCTACCTTCTTCCCTTGAGATCAGGTCTCTCACTGACCCGAGCCTCACTTTCAGGCTGGGCAGAGGGCTCCTGCGATCTGCCTGTCTCTGCCCTCCAGCCCTGTGGTTACAAGCACTTGCAGTGTTTCCTGGCTTTTGCATGAGTCCTGAGGCTATGGATTCAGGTCCTCAGGCTTGCACAGCAATTGCATATGAAGGATTTTTTTTGAAAAGTACTTTTTAATCTAATTTGAAAACGTATTATCATTAAAGTAAATGTGCAGTATCCTAATAAAGACATCAATTTCCTTTAACTTATTACTTGATGACATTTGTAATATCCACCCACTTTTTTTTCTGCTAGCATGCAAGCCTTTATGGTAGCTGGTGGATGTGCACTTCTTATATTGCTGCACATTGTTAATAAAAGGCATCCCATTTTTTTTTTATCAATAGGTCTATTTAAATACTTACTTTTCACCAGTGATATGTTTTATGACGCTTTATAAAGCATTTGATGAAACTGTATTCTTTTTGCTCTGAATATAATCGGCAGTAGCCGCTATCACTGGTGTGCTGGCTGTATTTGGTGTTTTGGTTGTTTGGGTTTTTTTGTTTGTTTGTTTCCTGTCCTGGGGATCAAGCGTCGGGCTCAAGCATGCTCCACAGAGGCTGTACCACTGGGCCACAGAAGGCTGTGTTTTAAAGTACAGCTTCTGTGAGCAGCTATTTGTAATAAGCTGATGCTACTCTGCTTCATAGAGTTGTTTAATAGAGGGCTGTATTCTAACCTAAATGATTTGGGAAACAGATTTCTTTTCTGACTTAAAAAAAAAAAATTCTAGCCACATTGTATTAGGCAAAAATCCTACACTCCCACCTACATTTCCTGGGGATGTGCCATTTTCTAAATATGTCCTGTCTGTTCCAAAATGAATATCAATAGCTGGAAGCAGACTATGTTAAGCTGGAGAATGTTAATTTTGCACTTGCATTAGAGAGTGGCACTCAGTTCCTAGACTGTACCCTGTCCCTGCATGGATGTTTCAAAGGACGTATTTTCCCTGTCTATTCTTATTTATGGGTTGTTTGGTTGTATTTCAAGATAGGGTCTCACTCGGTATCCCAGCTTGGCTTTCAGATCTTGGTCCTGCCTCGAACTCCTGGATCACTTACAATTCCACACCTGACTTTGGTATAGGAAACTTGAGTGAACAGTTTTCTTCGTTTCTTTAACTTTGCATCCTATCCATAAAAACTTATTTTGTAGTTCCTTGAGAACTACAGCATGCTTTGATCGTATTCACCCTCCCCACTCAGATTCTTGCCACATCCGTCTCCCTTTTCCCTTTCCATCCAACTTTGCATCTTGTTTTCTCTCCTTGAAGGCCAGCACGTGCTACCCAATGTTCTTGGATGTGTGGCTTTCTGTTCAAACATGGCTGGTTTGTCGGGGGGATACACTCTTAGAGAAAGAGTGTATCCCCCTCCCCCCCAATCCCAGCAGCTAATGATGGTAAAAAAAAAAAAAAAAAAAAAACTTATGCCTTTTGTTTATGCCCCGAACCCCTCACCATGCTGGGGCTTGGGCTGGGCTTACACCAGTCCTGTGCATGTTGTCACAGCTACCATGAGTTCGTATGCGCAGCTGCCATACTGGGTCTCGAAGACACTGCTTCCTTGTAGCCATCAACCTCCTCTACCTCTTAAATTCCCTCTTCTCCCTTTTCTACAGTGAGCCTCATGGCCCTTTGGAGAAAGGGGTGCAGTGTGCATGTTACGTTTAAGGATGAATATTCAGCAGTCTTTTCTGTGCCTTGTCTAGTTGTGGGTTTCTATGTTGATCACCATTTACTGAAAACAGTTGAGTGATGCATTAATCTGTGGGTATAAGTAATTAGGAGTTGGTTTAATACTAAGTACATTTAGCAGAATAGTAGAACCTGCGATATTTATAGCCATAGGTTCTTAGTCTGATAATGGTATTAAAGATGGGCTTCATCTTGTGGAGCAGGCCTTCCTTAAATCCAATCAGAGAGTGGTTGGTTACTCCCATGATCTTTGTGCCAGCATTGCACCGGCAGACGTGTCTTGCCCGGCTGATCTTTATGGTAGCTCACATACATGAGTCATAGACCATGGAGAAATCAAGCTGATACTGACACAGGAGGATCATCCCTGCTGCTGGCTTTCCTAGTGCTGGAAGGTGCCATGCATTCTACCAGAGGAGAAAAGGAATCATCAATCAGCTACGAATCCTGACAACTACAAAATTTACTTTTAAGTGGCATATGCACACCAAGTAAGTTAATTCACAGATCTGTTTGTTATATATAGGGCCGAAGGAGTGGATCAGTGGTATAGTGTTTGCCTAGCACTTGTGAGGGCTTAGGTTTCATCCCCACTTTGGAAGAAAGGGGGAGAGAGAGAGAGAGAGAGAGAGAGAGAGAGAGAGAGAGAGAGAGAGAGAGCGCTGAATTTTTCTTTTTTTAATTGTTCAGAGACAAGGTCTCATACTGTATCCTAGGCTGGACTAGAACTCCAGGCGATCTTCCTGCCTCTGCCTCCTGAGTGCTAAGATTACAGATATCAACCACCTTACCTGGTTCTCCAGTATTCTCCTTTAAAGACCATTGCCCTTGTCTTTGGACACCACTGATATATGACACACACACAAAATTATTGATTGATTGTGCCTGAATGGTTCTTTTTGAGATATAATACTAATTCCAATGTGATTACAATAATTTACAACCTACCTGTATTAGTCAGGATTCTCTAGAGGAAAATAACTGATAAAACAAATTTATATCTATATCTATATCTATAGATAGATAGATATAGATATTTATGATATAGATACAGATATAGAGATATAGATAGGGTATTTATTAGAAGAATAGCTTACAGCTATGGCCCAGCTAGTCCTACAGTGGGTGTCTACCAATGGAAGGTTCAAGAATCCAGTAATTGCTCAATCCATGAGGCTAGATGTCTCAGTTGTTCTTTGGTACATACCATAATCCTAAAGAAGTAGGCTCTAATGTTAGTGAAGGAATAGACTTACTAGTGAGTGTAAAAGCAAGCAGTCAAAGAGAGCAAGCGTCCTTCTTCCAAGTCCTTTATATAGGCTGCCAGCAGAAGGTGTGGCCCAGATTAAAGGTTTATCTTCAAGAGATCTGAATTAAAGGTATATCTTTCCACCTCAAAACATTTGGACTAAAAATGTGTCTTTATATTTCAAATGGTTTAATTAAGAAAAAAAAAACCTCACAGGTATACTCAGTCACTTAGGTTTTAGTTAGTTCCAGATATAGTCAAATTGACAACCAAAACCACCAACCAAGCCATCACATTACTCAAGATAAATTTTAGGCTGAAATGAATCCTAAACCATTACTTTGTGAACCCCTAAGAAGCTCAGAGTCAAAGCAGGAATGAAGAGTGCTTATGTCTTAGTCAGAGGTGTGCAGTTAATGTCCAGATGACCCAGAAGTACCCTTGACATAGCTATGAACCTAGTCCAGCAAGTCTGCAAACTAAGGGGCTTGGGGTCATTGGAGATGGTAAGTTTAAGAGTAGGAAAACAATGACTTGAGCAGTATTGAAAATAGTATTTGTAAAATACATCATTCCTCTTTTCACAGAATTCTGGAGGCTCCCCCTACCTCTCCATAGCCCTGTCCTTTCTCTAAGTCCATTTTCAGCTCATCTTGCCCTCCTGCCTGTTTTTCTGTTCCTTTTTCCACCAGGAAGGACAATTTGTACTCTCTGCGGCTGACGGAATCCATTACCACCAATTATCATTTACTTCAATCCTTTTCCTCTCTGAACTCTCTCCTGTGATTCAGATCCCTGCTGTCCATCACTCTCATCAACAGGCCTCTCAATATAGTTCCTGTATCTTGTCCCTCTGAGTACTTCCAGTTTTCCTAGAGAGCTAAGGATTGTACTTTCTCCTTACAAGTCCCGTTTCTTAGGAACAGTACTCTTCTAACATAAATAGTAAAGTGTAGTTACCCTCAGAGTGCCCCAAAATCAGCATCTTGGATAACTTTTTAGAGATGGTACCATTTGGAGGAAAGCCACCCAAGTACAAAGCCTTTCCTGGGAGCTTATTTCAAGCTGTGAAGTTAGGCTCTCTGAAGGCTAGGAAAAGATGGCTCCTAAGCCAGTAAGAGCCAGCCCCATAGACCACTTTATGGCTCATTTACAGATTTAGTTATCATGATTTCCTGCATTATCAACATTAAAGAGTAGGGAGGGCCAGTTGTAATTGATCAATTGGCATATTTTTGGCATATTGTTGAGGAGAGAATTGCTGCTAAAACTAGTTTTGTGGTTTCTGAAATATATTTTTACAAGATACTATGTTAGTGAGCCAGTTAAGAGGTTATGGCATTAGGTTTGAACAAAGATTGATAGCTGTATATTTGGACAGACCATGAAAGCAAATTTCTTTGAAGGAGAGTATGGAACAGATGTATCAATAAGTATCAGCTAGATGATTGATCTAAGGAAAGAGCCAAAGGAAAAAAAAAACAATGATTCCATTGTATATCTGGTGGGAAAGAGAAATATTGTGGAATAGAATTTTTGTTTAACTTTGTAAAGATGTGTTACATTTGTTTTACCTTGCCTGCCTAAGGTACCTGATTGGTCTAATAAAAAGCTGAACAGCCAATAGCTAGGTAGTATAAGGAGTGATAGGTGGGCTGGTGGGCAGAGAGAATAAGTCGGAGGAGGAATCTAAATGTGAGACAGAGAGAGAGAGAGAGAGAGAGAGAGAGAGAGAGAGAGAGAGAGAGA
>CABHPH010154685.1:0-56036 GCA_902168325.1 Peromyscus nudipes
ACACACACACACACACACACACACACACACACACACACATGCACACACAGAGAAGGGGGAGAGGAGAGGAGGAAGAGAGGAAGGGAAGGAGGGAGAGAGAAAGAGGTCATTGTATTTTTATGTGTACTTTCTATGATTAAGGGAACATACGGGTTGTATTCTGGTTGGCATAATATTACACAAATACAGTATTTAGAATGGGTAAAAAGGTGAGTTTATACTAGCAATTGTTTGTGATTCTTTCCTAAGCTGTAAGTTAATCTGTCTAAATCATGACACTCACCCACAAAGCACAGGTGGCAGTCTCTTTTCATATACACCAAAGAGAGTGTGATAGAAATAAATTATGCTGCCATCAAAAACATGCCAAAATAATATTTTCCCATCTGCTTAGTTCAGCCCCCATGATAAGTGAACAAACAGGTTTTCTAGGCTCACACTTGATGAACAGATGCCACAAGCAATTAATTAACATTAACATGACTGGAGTCTATTGGATTTCTCTCTCCCAGACAATAATCTAAGCCAGCAGCAGGATATAGACCCTGGCTAACACTCAGACTTGTAGGTCTTCAGATGTGGCTTCCCTCAAGCTCCTTTCTCTCCCCAAATATTTGCAATGAAGTTGGCTTGTTGGAAAGCACCAGCAGAGTAGTGCTGGTTCCAGGGTCCACATGGCCAAATTGTGATTTGCATATTTATCAGAGCCAGCCTGCCACATTGTCTTAGTACTAACACTACAAAAATGGATATATAAGTTCAAGTCTAATTTCACATAGAATCAACTGGTGTAAAAGAGGTAATTGCTGGCTAGGATGTGGGGAAGGATGAACCACTAGTGCAGCCACTGTGGAAATAATAAGGAGGATTCTTAGAAACTAAAATAGAACAAATAGAACTACCTTTCAGCCCAGCTACATCCCTGCTGAGCATATAGCCAAAGGATTCTGAATCTCATCACAGAGGTACTTGCTCATCCATGTTCATTGCTGCTCTAGTTCCAGTAGCAAATATATTATTATAGCCTAGATGTTCAATAGATGAATGAAGAAAACATGGTTAATACACAAAATAATATTGTATTCAGCTATAAAGAATAATAAAATATTGAAACTTGTAGGGAAATAGATGAAGGTGGAAATCTTGGCTAGGTGAAAAGAGACTTTGAGGAAGAGGGTGGGATAATAGAACACATGTTATATGATACTGGAGGTGGAAGGGCACAGGGCTATGGTGGGGAATAAGGAGGACAGAATCTGAGCCAAAAGAAAATAAGTTATTTGCGAACATACCATAATGATATGATGTCTTACTCTAGATAAAAGGAGGGTAAAATGTAGTTGAGATAGAGTTGGCAAATCAATTGTTGAGTGTAATTTTAAGTATTACACTCAAATAAAAATTGTATGTGTTAAAAGTCTTAAAACTGATAACTATGTATGTACTGATTTATTTCTGTGAAGAGTGTTAGCAATCCGCAGAGATTAGTCTTGCATTGAAAAAGTCACCATTTTAAATTTAATTGTAAGGATTTAGAAGCCTGTTAAACTTTTATAGGAAGAGTTGTCTTATGATATTTAAAAAGTGCTTATCTGGAAGAATGATCTAGAGAACAGGAAATATATCAGTGACATAATCTGGAAACTTCAAGAGAAGAAGTCTGGGACATCCTTTACACCATAAGGGAGAAATGACTGTCATCTTACTTGCTCAAAACTTAGAGAAATAAGTTAACTTAAGAAATATTTTGAGAATTACATAGACTAATGAAAATAATGTGGGTTTTATTTTGTCAAATCCACCCCCACCCCCTCTCCTCCAACTCTTTTCCTATCCATTCACCACATTCCCTCCCTAGTTTATGTGACTTTTTAAAAAATCCATTGAGTCCACTTAGCACTAGAGTATGTGCATGTATGTAGGACTATCCAGTGGGATGTAGGCAGCCTGTTAAGGGTCACATCTGAAGAAAACTGGGTAGCTACTCCCTACCGCCAGCAGCCATCACTGGTCAATAGCTCAACTAAGGGTGGGACATTGTTTATCTCTCTTCTAGACGAGCTGGAATTTTTGCTGGCTTTATCTTGTACAGATCTTGTGCATGAAGTTACAGCCACTGTTATGGCCAGGAAACACTTTGCATTTCAGCTGTCTTCCACCACCTCTGGCTCTTACAATCTTTCAGCCTCATATTATGATAATATTCCTGAGCTTTGGGAGGAAGGAGTGTTACACAGATGTCCAATTTAGGCCAAAGCAGTCCATAGTCCCTTATTCTCTGTGCTTTCGTCAGTTGTGAGTCTCTATATTAATTGCAATATACTAGAAAAAGAAGTTTCTCTGATGAAGGTTGAAAACTATACTAATATATGGTTATAAAGATAAGTATGTAGGGTATATAGTTTAATACTATAATACCATATCCATTTAACAGAAAAGTAGTGGTAAGTTCATCCCCAGGGCCTCTGATCTCCCTAGCCATGGGTTCTTGGCTCAGTTAACAGTACTAGGTATGAATTTCATCTTGGAGAATAGGCCTTTATTTGAATCACAAAATGATTGCTTACTACCCAAACATTTGTGCCAATATTGCACCAATGAGTGGATCTGGCCAGGCTGGTCCTTATTCTAGGTCACAGGGTTCATAGATGACTAAGATTGTTGATTATGTTTTTTCCCCAGTTGCCTATATAGCACCTTCCTTCCTGAACTGTGAAAGCCAGCCAGTAAGATGAAGTTTCCACGTCAGTACTGGCTAAAATTCTCTATCTCCAATGACTCAAGTGCATGGTGTCTTCAGCTGCAGGGTCTTAGTATCAAGTGCTGGAGGTTACATGTTAGCACTTAGTGTTATATATGAATTTATGTATATATGTATTCACTTATGATTTGGATAACCAAAATAAGAGTGAGGTTTTGTGAATTTTCAAGGTAAAAAGGAACCAAATAAGGCATCAGAGATACTGGATGAAAACAAAGCAGTTGACTATCAGTTCTTTGTTTTTCTCTCAATTCCGATAGACAAACCTAGGTGAAGAGGGGAGATAAGCCAAGCCCAATGCAGCAAAGGAACAAAGCTAAGCTATGGCATGACTATGTACAGACAGTCACATAAATAAGGGGCTATGGGTCATATTGAGCTCAAATTTGAGCTTTTTTCTCAATTAAGTTGTGCATTGGGGGTACTCTAGAAGTGTAGATGTGACTGGGGGACAGCCCATGGATGAAAGGCATTGCTAGGAAGAAGTTTCAAGGCATTTTCTCTTCCTTCCATCCTTTCAGTTCTTTTTCCTTCCTTCTCCCATTACCACTTCCACACATACTCAAATTTCTCCTTTCCTTGTTTCCTAAACCTTTCCTAAGCAACTAATAAAAAGAGCTGAGAGTAATTAAGACAATCCCACTTGTTTCTATGGGTAATTCTTCCTGTTAAAAGGAGGGCAGGAAGTATAGCTATCTTAACAGGCACTTCAACCCAGAAGACGACATTAGACAGATTTTTACATACTTGTATCATATATCTTAATAGAAATTATCTATCATCTATCTATGTATTTGTCTATCATTTATGTATGTATGTATCTATCTATCTATGTATCTATCTATCATCTGTCTATCATCTATCTATCTATCATCTACCTGTGTATCTATCTGTCTATCATCTATCTATGTATCTATCTGTGTATCATCTATCTATGTATCTATCTATCTATTTATCAATTCTTTCCCAATAATCTATATATGCATAACATCTAATTTAGATGATCCCATTAGAGCCTGTTGCAGGTCTTCAAAATATGGTTATAATAAAATCTGGAGTACCACAATACTTGTCTGGACCCTTGTCATTTCCATATCAAGAAATAGAATACTATCCTTATCCCTTTGAAGCTGTGATTTGTTGCTAACAGATATGTTACAAAAGATGTGATTTCCAATGTTAGGCCATAAACGTGTTGCATCTAGGACCTTGAGATGATAATGATGAAGAGGCCATAGGTAGCCAGACCGCTTTAGCAGCTTCTGCAATCCCAATCATCATGACCATCAGTAAGTATAGATAGCATTCTTGAAATCCCACGGTGCTGGCATTCTAGATGACTGAGGTTTCTGGTAACACTGACTGCATACATAAATGAGACCCTGAGCTGCCTAGTTCTTACAAATTTCGTGGTCTATAGAATTATAAGCATGCTGCACATCCCTGGGTTTGAAGATGATTTGTTACTCAGCAATGGTAATCAGTACAGTCTCAACAATTCAAGGGATGACTTCTAATACAATTTCATTAGAACAAAACACACACAGGTTAGAGCATGAAGCTAAACATAATTGTCTATCAAACAAGACAAAATTTGGGCCTTGTGTACATAAAAAAACTTCAGCAACATAAAAGATACCTAGTAATGTCAGCTGTTCTTTCAGAGTCTATGGCTTTTTCATAAGGTAATATTATGTTTTGTATCACCGTAATGATCTGAATCTAGTTTGGCTATAATCTCTAACCTTGATTCCAGTCTCCATTGTATCTGAAATGGCCACATTGATCTCTGTAAACAAAATAAAGAAGAGAAGGAGGAGGAGATGGTTGAGGTAGGAGAGTAAGTGACAAACTAGAGTGCTATTTTAAAATGTCTCTCTTTTCATTTTAAGGAACTAACAAAAAGAACTTTGGCCATTATTTTATTACCTAGTATATGTTAGTAATGTCTATGATATTATATTATTATATAATATGAGATATATGACATATCATATAATAAAATATGTTTTAGTAAATATGTACAGTTTATTTTTTAACATTTGTCTAGAGGAATATTTATATATTTTCTTGACAAATCACTTTTTGTACCTTTACCCAATTCTTTAATGTATTTCTTCTTATAAATGATTTTTTTTAATTTTGACTTTCTAACCAGTTTATATGGTATATGGTCTTTAACCCAGGAAAATAATTGAGCCTGTTATTTTATTAGCATTACCTGGGAAATAATCTACAGCTCAGCTTGCATATACTGCTTTGCCCTTCAAGGGGTTGCTCTTTCTAATGCCAATCTGGAGGATTCGTGTTTAGGGAGGATCAGTCCCACCCTATTTGGGTGTTGGCTTGAATGTCTCTAGATCCTGTGGGGAAAAGAGGTCCTAGTGATTTTACAAGCCAGGAGGACAAGTTGAAACCAGCTAACATCTGTGAGAAATTTCATAGTTAGAGGCATGACCTAGAGGAAAGAACTGAGTTCAGTACTATCTATGCTAAATGGAAGAGGAAAAATAATATAAGCCTAAGCCTCAGTCATAAAGGGAATGTTGGTACCAGTAAAAAAAGCACTAGCTATTTTTTAATTGTGAAGTCACTTTAACATTTATATACTAGTTGATTCCTACAGCAAAGATACTATACACACTGTTCTGATTTGGAACACTCAGTTAGGTAAGCATTTCATTAGTAGTTGAAGATTTGATGGAGATTTCCTTAGCTGGAAGATTTAGTCCATGTCAAATTCCCACTTATCTTATACTTTGTAAGTTTCTTTTTTTGTTGTTGTTTTGTTTTCATTTTATATTTAAAAACCTGGGCTGGAGAGATTAAAAACACTTGCTTTTCTTCAGGAGGAGCTAGGTCCAGTTTCCAGCACCAGGATGGTAGCTCACAAACGTCTGAAATCACAACATCCTCTTCTGGCCTCTGATGTTGCCAGGCATACATGTGGTGCACAGACATAGATGAAGGCAAACACTCATGTACATAAAGAATAGAGAAGACCTCTCATAGTACTGTAAAGAGCAGTGAAAGCCTCTGGAAGACAAAAACAGTCAGTAATCCTACCCAGCTGGAATGCCTACGAAGCATCAACAGCCAATAACCACCTAATTGTAGACCTTAAGGCCCACCTAATAGGAGGGAATTCATGTCTGTTACTGTAGACCTAGCCCACCACCCATGGTCCATTGAATCATGGACCCTAGTAAAGAGAACCCACTATGTCCACTTTATTAAACCCATATCATTTCTAACTGCATTCTAAATACTAATAACCACAGATAAGTGCTGCTATCATTTATCATCAAAGGAGCTTCCTTTTGCAGCAGATGAAGATTATTTTAAAGAGCAAAAACTGGTCAGAATTCAGGGAGCAGCTTACTGTGGAGTGCCCAGTCCCAAATGGTACACCTACAGTACAACCCCTATACCTAAGGCTCAGGGAACATCACAGAAGAGGAGGGAAAAAGACTGAGAGCCAGAGGACCAGAATGGAGTGTCTGCTTCTAAGATAGTGTCTTCTACATAGACAACAGGAAGCTGTGTCCAGAAAAATCTCAATGTTATGGTTGCCTAGGCAAGACCTAAAATGTGACAACACTGACTGACATGTAAAAGTGGATGGGGAAATCCTCATAAGGCTTGATCCCTACAAGAAGAGCTATAAGCAGTCAGTGGTTGCTGAGAGAAGGAAAATCAATCCACTCCAGGGATCAGCCTCTTGATAGTTGGCTAATCCCAAGAGAAGAGCCCTAAACACATATAAGCAATATTAACTCTCTCAGGAATATATGACTATAGAGTATATATAGACATAGATATATGCATACATCAATTTAATATTAATATATACATAGAAGAATAAGAGGCCATGAATTTCCAGAGTGGGAGGGACACGGGAGGAATTGAAGAGAGGAACAGGAGGGGGAAATGATGAAAATATGGTATCCTCAAGAAATAAAGTTAAAAAGTTAAAAAGAAAAAATAGACAAGGCAGTATATGTCTTTAAGCACATTTCCACATACATAGTTTTGAATCATAATAAATGTCTTAGTTTGTGTAGAATTCTTGTGAATGTAGCATACTATCTTTTCTTAGTTTAAAATCAAGTATCTAGCTAGAGAGATGGCTCAGCCATTAAATGCTAGGCCCACAATACGAAAGATAACATCTTAAGTGTTCTAATTCAAATTTGTAGGTTGAAGGAAGGCATACTCTCTTATACAAAAAAATATTAGTTGCAAAACAGTCCTTTTGTCTTGTCAAGATGAATAAATTTGAGGCTTGTTGCACTAATACATGCCTCTAACCTAACACTTCTGAGACAGGATTAGGAGAACCATGAGTTCAAGGACAGGCTACATTACTAAGTGAGTTGCGCTGTAGGGTAGCCTAGGCTACATAGCAAGAGCCTATTTCAAAATAAATAAATAGAAAAAATATATAGCATTTCCAACTTATTACAGTGTACACACAGTGGGGGAAGTTTTGTATGTTCACTGAAGTTTTTGCCAAAACCCTTGAAATTGGATCAGGAGGTGAGCATCTTTGAGAAAAGCAAAATTGTCATTGGAGTCACATGTTTTCTTTCAGACAAGCATAGTTGTAATGTATCACATGGGCACTGCAAAATGCTTGGTGTTGTTTTCCACACTTGAATTCATCTTGCAGTCAGAGACTGGCACCAAATGGAACAATGGTACTTGATATATTGTGGGAAAGAATATGTGATTTTCCAGTTTTTTTATAAATATCCTGAAATGTTATACTTTTTAATTTCTAAGAATAAGAGGAATATATTCTAAGAGCAACAACAATATCATAAATGCACATGCACACACAAACATATGCACACATTTGAAAGACATGAGGTCTTCCATGTCTGCAAAGGGCCCGATGGTGAGTTAGGGTAAAGAAGTCCTCATGAAGGCAGGAGTATGTTTATAAAGACAGTTTAGGTTTGAGTCACTGGTTTTTACCAGCCAGTGACATCAGCTCAGTTTGATATTCTCCTGACTTGAGTTAAAATCTAGGTCCTTCCTATGTAAAGAAGGAAAAAAAAACAAGGGATGGCCAAGCCATTAGCAGTAATGTAATCTGTTCTTAAACTGGTATTTCCTAGCAAAAGAGTGAGGGTCTTTTAGCTTGGAGTTGAACAGAAAATAGAAGCTACCAGTTCACTTGGCACAATGGCATTCAACGCATTTCTGAAGCTTCTAATTTGCAGGTTTGGGTGGATAACTGTGAGACTCATGGAAAATTTGTGGTGTATTGTGCAGGCCAGTGCTTTTCAAATTTAACATATACCTGACTACTTGAATATTTCATTAAAACAATGTTTCTGATTGGGTCCCACAGATTTGCATTTCTCCCAGATAAAGTTGGTGTTGATAACCACATTAGGAGTAGCAAGAAGAACAGTCATTCTGGTTGTACATTTTGGTTGTTTTTAATGGACTGCCAGAACCAACGCATAAAAATACAGGGCATCCAAATGCCTGTTATCAAGAAAACAAATGATGATAAATGATGGTAAGGATGGGGGCAGCACTTACTTCTAGGGGGATATAAACTGGTACAGCCATTATGAAATCAATATGGAGATTTCCAAAACACTAAAAATAGAACTACCTTACTTACTTACTGTGAAGCTATTCTAATCCTGAGCATACACCCAAAGGACTCTTATATCCACCACAGATATACTTTCTTATCATCCTGTTTATTGCTGTTCTAATCACAGCATGAACAGATGAATGGGCAATGAAAATATAATACATGTATGTACACAATAGAATTTTATTCAGCTATAAAAAATAAAATATGCCGGAAAGTAGATGGAAATAGAATTATTATATTAAATGGGTTAACCCTGAAAAAGAAAGAAAAATACAACACGTTAGATCTCATATGTGGATCCTAGCTTTTGATGTGTGTGTGTGTGTGTGTGTGTGTGTGTGTGTGTGTGTGTGTGTGTCTCTAAACATAAGCCATGACTCTAGAAAGAGGACCATGGGGGATATTTGGGAAATATGTGCCCAAAAATTTATGTCGTTTGTCTGAAATTCAAAAACATTGGTGTCTTCCATTTTATCTAGCAGTTCTGCATAAGAAATACTTGAAAATGCAGAGTTAGAACTCTGTCCAGATATTATAAATGCACTGCCCTGGGGGTACAGTCTGGGCACAGGGACTTTGCACAGATCTCCAGCTGATCCTTGTGTTCTGGGGAACAGTCCGAGTATATTGGCTTTCAAAGGATCTCCAGATGATCCTAATGCTTTAAGATACAGCCTGAGCACGTTGATGTTGTTCAGCTCTCCAAATGACCCTGATATTCTGGGGTATAGCCTACATATCAGAACATTCTGGAAAAATTCCCCCAAATGATTCCACAGCATAGCCAGGATGAAATGTGCTGTTCTATCAAACCTTCTCCATTCAGTGCATCTGGGGCCTGTGACTCTGAAGTTGTCTGAAAGTGATGGGTCCAGCTGAGCCCATCACAGATGTGTGTAAATCAGCAACTTCAAAGGCTGGGAACACTGAGCCTGACTGCAGGGGAAACCTGAAATGCCTCACATGTTATTCTTTCAAGACGTGTCAAAGCATTTGAATGACTTCTAATTAAAAAACACGGTTTGCTTAAATTCCAACATCTTAAAACGCCTATATGAGTCTTATGTGTATTTCCACTGGTCCTCGGAAGTCCTGTTTCACTGATGACATGAAAAGTAAATAGTTGTTTTTAAAAATAATATTAAAGCAAAGAGGCAAGGGGGCAGCATTTGCTTAATCTACCCTTTCTGACTTGCAAGGTGCTAGGAACCGCCCCCCCAACACACACACACACCTGGCCCTTGCCTGTGATCATGTACTTTTTCCCACTCATCAGAAGAAAGTAGAAACAAGATCATACTTTAGGAACAGCTGCACATCAGAGTTTTTAGGCAAAGGATTTTGGCAGAAACTAGAAAAATAAACAGTCAGACCTTGTACTCTCTTACTGATTTCTTCCTCAAGAACTGAAATATTCTCTGAGCAACCTTTGAATGAGTCAGTACTATTTAAGATATGAGTATTTGGAAGTTGTTGAATGACAGAGTATTATCACACTGGTGATAAACACTCACAGTTTTGCTTCAGGGAATCCTGTTTTTTTCTACTCCCTATGAAGTTTGGTGTTATATCAAAACATGTATATAATATTCTGTAGCTTTAGTTTCAGACAAATAGATCATGTGGCCTGGGTTTTACCAATTCAGACCTAACCCAGATTTTCCGATTTCAAATAGATATGTTTTTCATAACTAAGGCACACCAACATTGAGATGAGTTTTCTTTGAGATAATGTCTTGTGAATATATCCTCAGGAGAGATAGCAATAGTGTGCCTTCTATGAAGAAGGGACAAACGCTCCAGAGAATCTCAACCTCAAATGTTCTTAAAAGGGTGCAAATCCATTCACAAAAGCAGAAGATTTATGGTTACTCACCTCTGTATGAGCACACCTTTCAGCATTGTTGGACTGGGGATTAAGTTCGAGCATGGATTTTGAGGGGGTACCATCTTTCGAACCATAACCACAGGTACAATCTGATCCAGAAGTGCTAAGAATGTGGATTTCACTGTTACTTGGGATAGACAGAGAGCAGTCCTGTTTCCATATTTCAGGTACTGTTGGGTACTCTAGACAAAAGAAAGTCCTTCCTAGACTAAGATTTCCTCCTAGGTGGACCAGATGAAGATTTAGAGGAAGGGTTAATTGATTTTAAAGAAAAGAAGCAACAAGAAAGGAAACAGGTTTGATTGAGGATTGGCAGTCCAAATGATCTTAAAAGCTGCCCCTCACAGACACAGTTCCCAAGATATCTTAACTGGGGCATCTGGTTCATGTTTCTATATGGAAGAAGTAAAGGGCTGGAGGGAGGCCAGCCTTGGGGTTTGCTAGTGACTTTCGTTAGTGGTGACAAGAGGACATTTGTCCTGACCTAAGAATAGATGGCAATGATAAAACCAGAATTTCAAACGATTTTGGTGGAAACTGTTCTTTTTAATATTTATGCTCAATGAAATGCATTGTGGGTTCACTGTAAAATGTAGATTATATCACATACTACTCAGCAAATGCATTAAAATCAGAATAATTATTTTGTCATGAAAAGCCAAACATTGTTCAGGTGTTGCATGACTAGCTTACTCTTTTTCATATGTCTGCCTGCATAGAAAAAAAAACAAAAAACAAAAAAAAAAAACCCTGATACAAGATATTCAGGACAGCCACCCTGTGAACCTACCGTGATTCCCACTCACCTTTCCGAGGACCACTTGCTTCCAGATTGGAACCGAGCAGATATAGGGGTTTCTTCATTCAGCTCACCCAAGAGTGAATCAAGTTAAGCTGATTATGTTACAAAGAGAACCAGCTCAGATCAGACAGGAAGGTTGACAACCCTTCTATTGATTGTACTTTGTGAGAGCTTTTTGTTTTGTTTTGCTCCTTTGCAAATGGGCAACAGTCCTCAGGTCCTGAGTTTACAAGCCTGATCCAGGCTGAGTCACTCGCAGCACCCTGAAGTGTCTCTGGGGCAGGTGTGCCCCCAAGTACCCTCACACACATTTCCCCTCTTCCCCCATCCCTGTTGCCCACCACCTGACAACTGTAAAACTTAAGGAGATCCTTTCAGGGTGGTATAGCTTCAGGCGTAGGAATTCCTTCCGGGGCCCTTTGAGCTTGGAAACAGTTTAAAGGTAAGAAAGTTTAAAGAAGGAGTGAGTTTCCATGAATAAACATGTTTCAAAGGAACCGGAATGAGGAACTATGTTTATGTGAGTTTTATATGACGTTTGCTTACTTAGTGTAGTAACTCCCTGAACGTATTGCCTAGTATGATATAATTTATTTACATAATTTTTGATCGGAAAATCATGAGCAAACCCTAAGAAAACTTATAAAGAGAAGAAAACTTGTTTGTGCTAGACTTTTAAAAACAAAACCTATGTACATGTACATATATATATATATATATATCCACATTTTAAGGGAAAAAACAAGCACCAATTTACATATTCTGCCATGTAGGTTCAGCCTAACCCTTATAGAATTTTGCTTTTTTAATTGTTTAGTCCTTATTCCATGACTGCTAAGCACATTCCTAAGCAATGGGAAGCCTGGGGAGAATTGCAATTTGACAATCATTCTCTTTAGGATGTCAAAATTCTTTTGTTGGGAAGGGGAGAAGACACTGAGAAAAGTGGGCTATGGGGAAGTGCATTGGCCAGTTGTTCATAAGGAAATATAGGAGACATTTAAAACACAGACAACCAAAGGCAAAGGACTTGAAATAAAACCATTGGCCCTGATGGAAAAGTTGATTTGGGAAAGGTCATGTTTATTATTGTGTATATTTGGATTTGGTTGCCTTGCCATCCATACATTCTAAATTTAACAACCTGTGAGCTATTTGAAGGATCTGTCTGCTAAACAGACAGAAAAGAAGGCTTGAGGTGATGCATAGACCTGTCTTCAAAATCAATACATTGACTTAAAGTGTCTTTGTCCTACAATTAATTTTTGAGATGATCACATTACAAAACCACTCTAAAATCTTCTAAGGTTATCAAAGGTTACCTCGTGGAAGTCTCTTTCCAAATGTAGATCATTCGTTGAGAGCCTCCTGCCTGCTGCAACAATACTTCCGAGGGCACATTTTCCATATCGTAATACTTCCCTGGCTTCTGTCTACAGTGAGGAGCTCAAGAAGAAACAGCTGTGAACATTTCTACTTCAGACACAACAGTAAGTGTAATGCCGTGGGGGGGGATGCAAGCAACAGGACAGTTAAGGCAGTGGCATGAGGCTTCTTCCTTCTGGAGCCCAACCTTTTCAGAAATTGAATTCTCAGATGATAATTGCATTTCTTGGAGATTCTCTGACACATGTCTTTTAGGAAAGTTGTGATGGAAAACCTAGTCAAAAAGAGGAGAGAAGCAGACATCTCCATCAAGTCTAGAATTCCTACTAAAGGCATTACACAAGAGATCCAGATTAATATTGCTGCTAACCATATGGCTAAAGGGGTCCAGTAAGTACAGCTCACAGATGTGTGCTAGGCCAAGAATCTGGAGAATGGGCTTTCCAAATGCTATCTCAGAAATACTGATAAAAACATACCCCAGACCTTCTGAGTGAGAGGATGACATAAAAGACTTGGCTGGATTTTTCCATCACTCTTGTCAATACCGAGTTTCTGCCTTTAAATGATCTTGTAAGGAGACGTCTGCTTTGAAATCACATTTGACTTGTAACCTGTGCTCCTATAAATGAGACTGAAAGAGATACTGAGCCACAGGCATGCCCTGAATTATTTGGGATGTGTGTTTTATAAATGGAAATGAACTTTTGAATTACATAAAAATGAGAGTTATGTATTTCTTCTCTCAGTCTTTATAACTTACTCATTTAGACACAATAAGTATGGTGGACCAATTTCTAACTTTATCATTTTTCAGGTGCAACAGCACAAGTAAAAAATCCCTCAATATTTTTCTAGCCGTTAACCACAGCCCATACTTGTAGCCTGGCTTCTAGTTAACCAGAAGTTCTTCCAGTCTGCTCTCTTTACAGCACATCCCTTCATTTTCTGTTCCGTAACGCCTACAAGAATGTACAATGTTACTCAGAACTAGAAAACAAGTAGTTTATTTAGGAAACATGAGCTCACCCTAAGCTCCCCGTTTGCTTTAGAGTTTAAGCTGAACTAGATTTGAGTGGGTGGTGGTCTTTGTTACTCTTCGCTTACTCTTTCTTACTCCTCCTGGTGAAGGCGTCTCCTCAATCTCTGGCTCCATCTGGTGGAGCACTGTGTGGCCATGCCATGGTCTCATGATGCTCCTCTCTCCAACACAGAGCCACTGATGTCATTACGATCTCTTGTTAATGGAGTTGCCCCCAAAGTAGAATGTCCCTTGCAGAAAGACCTCTTCCAACTGAATCAAAGGAAGTGTGTGTGTGTGTGTGTGTGTGTGTGTGTGTGTGTGTGCACATGCTACTATAAAACCCCACCTAATCGCAAGTGCTTACAGCATTCTTTTACATTTTTACCTCATGTGACTATATAAGCATCTCCCATGAGGTGGGGTATGCACAGGATTCTAATGTGGAAAAGGCTTAGACTCATACTAATTGAGTTTCTCAAAAGGACTAAGGAAGTTAAACAGATGGATGAAATACCAAAAGTCAAGAGCCTTGATATTGCACACCAAAGTTATAACATGCATATTATTTAAAATAAAAAAGAAAGCCTCTATTATTTTATAATATGCACACTTTTTACTGTCTTTAATGTTACATGAAAGTGAAATGAAGAAAATTTCCCCCAAAAGGGAAAATATCAAATGAAAGAATGGAATTAACTTTTGCTTATCTGTCCCTGTGGGTTCCTTGCTAAGTCCCTTCCTGGGGACCATTAGAAGGCTACACAAGAGGAAGGCTAGAAGTTGATCACCTCAGCTGCTTGAAAAATCCATCCGCAGTGGAAGGAGGTATGTTTGAAGTTAGGCTAATTACCATTATCTCTTGGGTATCTCACTAACACATTTTCAAATTCCAGGATTGTGTTAGGGATATTTTTTAAGATAATTAAAGTAATGTGACTTTTTAGAAAATTTCTGTGTCACACTGGAGTAGGACCACAGCCTAACTACTCCATGGAGCCATTTGCTGTTTTCTGAAATTGGATCTGGTGTGGCTGGAGAATGATATATGACTTAGACATGACAGGAATACACATGGTCATCCTTACAAATGATGGCTTGGAAGTATGTAGCAAGGTGATGATAATTGGCTAAAGTGTATGTAAGCCACAGGTTGGCAAAGAAAACCTTGAGTGTTTAGCACTCAGCTGTTTCCCTCCATAAATTAACGATTCACGTACCCCCTCTCTCTTCCTGTCTCCTCTCTCTCCACGTCTTAGTGAGTTTTTCCCACCCAGGAACAGTAACCACTGCTGTCAATCCTCGTGCTGACTTTTGATAGACTGCAATGCTCAAAACTCACTGGTTAGTTCAGGTCTTACTGCTTCACAACCTCTTTTCTTCATGGCCAAGGAGAGGCTCATGCTGGACCCATTTTTAGTTTCTTACTTCCAGCCTATGGGAAAGAGGTATGGTCATAGAGGAGCCATGAGGAACTTCAGACAGCAGGGGAGCATGGGATGATGAGAGAGGCAGACCTTGCACGTCTACAGAAACACATCTCCTTCCAAAGCCACGGTCTTTTGTTCTTGTACATTTTTAACAGGATTTGCTTTTCAGAGTAATTTATACCTCACGACAAGATTACTAAAACAATGTGGGGATTTTATATAGTTCCTGTTTCAAACTTGTACAGCTTTCCTACTAGCAATGTCCCATAGAGGCTGGTGCACTTCTCACAATAATGAACCTGTGGTGGCTTGTCATCACTCTAAGTCCATAGTTTACAGCAAAAGCTTTTCATGATTCTTAGGCTTCAACACATGTACCCCGCCACAGGTCAACCATTATACTATCATGGGGAGTACTCTCACTGCCTTAAAAGTCCTCTGTGCTTTACCCCTTATCCTTCCTTCAACACTGACCTCTGACCACTACTGCTGCTTTTCATATTTCCATCATTTTGTCTTTCATACAATGTCATGAATAGCACACATACAAAATTGAACATTTTTGTATTATTTTCTTTTTCAGTGAATGGGATATGATGACTGTTCCTCCCTGTCTTCTTGTGGCGTGGTAGCTAATTTGCTTTTATTGCTCAATAATCTTCCTTTGTTAGGATATACTACAGTTTATCCATTAAGTTACTGAAGAACATCTTGGTTGGTTTTAAGTCTGGCCAAGTATAGTAAAGCTGACATAGACATCTGTGTGGACATCAGTTTTTAATTGTTCGGATATGCACATAGGAATTTGATTGCTTGATTATAATATAAGAAGAATGTTTACTTTTCTGAGAACTGTGCAACTGTTTTAAAATGGCTATACTTTATTGTTGCCCCAGCAACAGAGACAGTCACTATTGTTGTACTTCCTTGTCATTGTTTAGTGCCTAGTGTTCTAAGTTTGCCCTTCTAGCAGGTGTCCAGAGGTAGTTTTCTGTCATTTAACACATGAGTTTGAATACGAACTTGCAAGGTAGAGAACCTTGCATTTCAGATGATATATGTCTTGCCATATGGCCTTTCCAGAAAGGTCCACCAGGAGAGACCTTTCCTTTCTTCCTCTTCCCCTAGCTATAATTCCAGGTCACTGATATTGTTGGACTTACCTTTTCTTTCTAATTGGGATAGTTTCCTAATTCATTAGAATCACCTGGGACCCTCTGTAAAGGTGTTTTATCACAGATACCAAAACAGATAGAATAAATCCCAACTCATGGGGATGGAGCTCTAACTCAGGACTTTCATCTTAAAGTTTTTTGAGGGTCTACTGGGTGAATATTAGTGGCTAGATGAAGTTTGAAGTCTAGTAGTGGGTCTTAAATTTCCTGGCTCCTCAGTTCTGTGGCAAAGACTCCATGTGTACCACCACTTACTAACTGGATCTTCATTTACAGAACCCCTAGTGTAAGTCTTTCAACTTCAAATTCCACATTGCATTGTGCCACTGCCCATTTTCTCTCACCTTACTATTGTCAAGCTACTGCAGCAGAGAGCTATAGTTGTATATCTCCTATGACCTCCTAAATCCTAATATACATGGAGAAACAAAAGGCTCTTTATAAGAGTAGCCATTTGGATGAAAAGATACCAATGCCTTCAGCACTCTGTTACCTCTTATACCTCCAAAATAGGGTTGACCCAGTATTGATTAATTATCACAGTAATAACTATCTTGCTTCCCTTTATTATAGCTCTGAGACATTGCCACAAATAAGTGTCAAGTAAGCTCATCTCCCAATACTGTATGCCTGTGATTTGTTTATTCAGTGACAGCTTGTTGTAGAATATTATTTTAAGGTGTGTTACTTTTGCTTATGTTGCATTTAACTCTGAAGCTGTGTAGCTGGGTGGCTGACCCCTGGAGTCCTCCTCCTTCTCTAGCTACTTCTTCTTTCTCCCAGATTTCTCCTTCTATATATTCTCTCTGCTTGCCAGCCCCACCTATCCTTTCCCCTGCCTCGCTATTGGCCATTCAGTTCTTTATTAGGTCAGTGAGGTGTTTCTGACAGGCACAGAAACACAGTTTCACACTTAAACAAGTGCAACATAAACAAAAGTAACACACCTTAAAATAATATTCTACTACAGCAGCTTATTTCCCATGTTTGTGGAGGTGACTGCACAACTTCCTCTTCCTCTTCAAGGTCCCTCTTCATCCCTCAGGTGGCATTCCAAGGCCATCGAATTACAGACTTTTTAGTAAGATTCCTATATATCAATAGTCGGTTTACCATTTTTCCTAATATTCTCACCTTTACATTTTGTTTTGGCAAACATCTCTTCTCCACATTACCTATTGTTTATTATCTTATTATCTTTCCTGTGCTCTTGTTCATATACCCACCTACTTCTTCAAGAACTGAGGTTTAATTTGTAACTGTCTGTGGAAATGTGGCACAGAATGAATTTAGGCATTGACCTTCATATTCTTCTGAGGTAGTTCTACTAGATTGTCCTGTTGGCATATCAACAATCACTTAGAAAGACATAGGTGGTAGGGGGGGGGACACATGCCTTTAATACCAACTTGGGAGGCATTGTCAGGTGTAACTTTGTGAGTTCCATGCCAGACAGGGCTACAGAGTGACATTTTGTCTAAAGAAAAAAATAATCAATTCCAAAATGCTACTCTATTCTGCCTAAGCATTATCAAAACAGGAGTAGGCCAAAATGAAGATACTCCAGCAGGCACTTCTTGCCCACTAACACTGTGAACTGTTTTTAATGATGTGTAGGACATCATTTTTGCCTCTGAGTATCTCACAGACCTCTCCAATATGCAGGCAGAAAGGATTATGATGATTTCTATACTTGTCCCATATAGGAGCAAATAAGCAAAACAGTTGAAATACTTGACGCAACACAGACATTCAGTGTAGTACTACAGAGGAAGTAGACTTTAGCCTAAGTCTTAAAGTGGTAAACACATTCCAGGTAGCAGTAAGAGTGGACATTCCCCAAAAGGAAAGACTAGTAGTAAGCAAATGAGGAACAGTTAGAGTTGCAGGGGGATAAATGCAAGGGTCACTGAACAAGCTTCCAACTTTGTGGAGAGTTACTTCAGGTCCTAACAGTGACTCATTCAAGAATCCTCTTGATTAAACCAGTTCACAGTGTAGTGCCAATGGCTTAATAATACCCTTCCTAGAACATGAAAGAAGGTTTGAGGTGAGTGTCTCCAACCAAAGGAATAAATATCTAATGGTGGGGTCCTTTAACAAGAGGGTAGGGTGATATTTGGGGATGGAGATAACGTTTAGTTTCATCATTTAAACCATACTCCAAAAACAACGGGGGCAAGTCCCACTGAAAGATGAGCTGATAAAATGCTGTTGGTTTTGGACTTGCTTTGTTATTGTTGTTGCTATTTTTAGCTATTTGGGAATTGTGGTGCTTTCATGGAGATGTGGATGAATTTGAAAATATCATGGTAATTGCATGTGTATGTGAACTTGTATCTGTATGTTGCTATGTTTATGCCCTGGGGTGTTATAGGTGAAGGACTTCCTTCAAAAAAAAGCTGAAACAAATAAATAAAATGAGAGCTGACCTGAATTTTTGCCTCAATTTGGAACCAAGTTCAAACTTTTGAGAAGGATCAAAAGGCTGATTAACTGTTGTTTATTTGTTTTTAGAGGCTTTGCTTCCCTCCAATTCAAAAAAGTAAAAGTGATCAAACACTACACTGTGAGAGAGACGCTTGTCTCAATATTTCCAACTGGGCTGAAACCAGAAAATACTTGTGAGGCAAGTGGGAAGTGCAAGTGACTTTCAGGCCCAAGGTCCAGATCCAACGGGTCAGGAGGAGTTCAGCTAACTTTCCTGTTGGCGTCCAAGGAAAACATAGTTGTAGTGTTGTTTTCAGTAGAACTCAGATCCTAGAGGGCAGAAAACATCATTATGTGAAACAGAAAAAGCACATGTATTTGTGTTTTCCACTGAAGTCTGGGAGAAAACACATTTATTCACTTGTTAAAAAATAAAAAGAGACTCACGGGATGTGTTGAGACCTGTAGGGTCTACTTGAGACAGCTAACATATGTATGGCACAAGCCCTGAAGGACAATTTGATGACTTGGAATTGAGACTCTCTCCTCACAGCTGTGTGACCCTGGGCATGATCTGTGACTCCTGCAAATCTGGTATTTGGATCTATGAAGGGTTCACTTACTCAGACTACCAAATGGCTAGTATTATATGGCACACTTACATTGGTGAGTTGCATCTTAACTTTGGTAAAAATTAAGAATACCCTTTAGGTTAGTAAAATTCAAGAGTGATCATAAAACACATATAGACTGTGTGAGTGTGGAGGTAAGAGGGGTAACATACCTTAACCTCCCTGTTAGGGGTGCTTTTTGAAAGCAGAATTGGAGATGGGTAGCAATTTTCTAAAGAAGAGTTTATCAGCAAGTAGAGAGCACTATAGAAATAAAGTGATCAAGAATTACTATAGGAAGGAGCACATTAAAATGACTGGTGTCTGAACTGAGTTGGCCTAAGGAAAACTGTGGTGATATTGTGTTCCCCAATATATTGTGCACCCTAATAAACTTATCTGGGGTCAGAGAACATAACAGCCACTAGATAAACATAGGGGCCAGAAAATGGTGGCACACACACCTTTAATCCTAACATTCCGAAGGCAGAGATCGGTCTGGATCTCTGTGATTTCAATGCCACACTGGAAACAACCAGGCATGGAGACACATACCTTTAATCCCAGGAAGTGATGGCAGGAAACAGAAAGATATATAAGAGTGAGGACCAGGAACTAGAGCCTGTTAAGCTTTCAAGCTTTTGAGCAGCGTTCAGTTGAGATCCATTCAGATGAGGATACAGAGGCTTTCAGTTTGAGAAAACGAGATCAGCTGAGGAATTGGCGAGGTGAGGTTAGTTGTGGCCTATTTGTTCTGACTCTCTGATCTTTCAGTGTTCACCCCAATACCTGGCTCCAGGTTTGTTTTTATTAAGATCTTTTAAGATTTGTGCTACAGAAAACACCAATGGCAAAGGGTATGTCCTACTGGGTGCCTAGCTGCTGGCTTGGGATTTACCTTACATGCAAAGGAAGTATTTGGAATTTTGCTTTTGTATGTAATAATGGTAAACTGTCATTAAGATTAAATCCACAAGTAATAAATTACATAAAAAGGAAAGTTAATGAGAGGTACAAATTAAGAGGCCATCACATTGACTTAAGTGAAAGGTAGTATGGCCCTAACCAATATACTGTGGATGCTTAAAAGATAAGATCAAGCAGGATCAGGAGGATTTTGCAACATGGGAGGCAATAGGGCCTAAGAAGATCCTAAGGCTTCCGTCTGATTGATGTAAGAAATAGCATGATTCACTCAAGGAACTAGCAATAAGAGAAGCTTGAGGGAGAAGATGGTGAGTCCAGTTGAGTTTAAAGTTAAAAAAGGGAATCTACTAGAATGTGAGAATGAGCCTTGATTCTCACCTAGGTGATGGCTGAGGCAATGTTGAGGAGTAATTTACATAAAAATTAGAGTATCGTGAAAGTATTAAATGCCAGTTTACACAGGGTTGTTCCCCCACCACCTTGGGCTCTATTGATGACTTTCCATGTGTGAGCACAGCTATTGGCAACTGGACTTCTGTCAACTCATACTCAGATTGTCTACAAAACAACTGATATACCTAAGGTCCAGGGAGCACCAGGGGAGAGAGGCTGAAATATTTCAGAATTAGAGGGCCAGGACACCTACCTGCTCACTCGTTGCTCTAGTACTTACAGAGCTCATCATGAGTCCGTGAGGTCTGACTGAACCTGTGATGCTTTGTCTGTCTGCCTTCCTATTCTTTTTCATGAACTCAATTCCCTGTGCTTATGCCCTGCACCTCACATGTGGATACAAATTGGGAAAATTCATCAAAACACTTTCCAGAATAAATAGGAATGTTGGGCATCTATCTGGTCCTCTAGATTTCATTTTCTTAATTTATTTTTATTAGTCCTTTGAGGATTTCATACATACACATCATTTCATATGCTGATTTTATACAGCATATTTTGATCATAATCACCCTCTCCCAACTCCCCCTAGATTCACCTGCCCCTTCCCCCCTCCTTTTCTCTCTTCACCCAACAACCCAAATGTGTACTGTCCATTTACTTTGTGGCTTTCCACTTTAGTGTAGTTGACCTACTAGTGGCCATACCCATAAAGAGAACTATTGGTGAAATTATTAAGGCCACTCCACGTAGTTAAAAGGGAGATTTATTTAGTGGCATAACTTACAAATGAAGGGATAGGTAGGTTCTGGGTTCTGGGAAAGACGCAGCGCAGTCCGGCAGTGTTCTCTGGAGAACTCTGCTTGGTCTACCTCTAGTGTCCAGGGTCCAGGAAACAAGAGAGCACAGCACATCCAGATCTTGGGTCTTCAGGGCCCTCTCTTGGCCCCGCCTTGTAGGCGTGATAGTTACCAAAGCCTCAATGGGGGTTGGAACTTCCAGACCAAAGCTGGAATGGCTACCCACTACAGAGAACAAACTTTCCTTCTCCTGGCATCTATCAGTTACCAACTAAAGTACCTTCTCAACTAGGGGTGGGACTTTTGGACTACTTCCCCTGTTTGTGCTGGGAGTTAGTCTGGCTTGAGCTTTTGTAGGTCATGTGCATTCTGTCACAGTAACTATGAGTGCATATGTGCCATTGCCCTGCTATGTTTGGAAAAGAGTTTCCTCATAGTCATCCACCACCGCTAGCACTTACCTTCCTACTCTACTTCCACAATGACCCCTGACTTTTGGGGTGTGTGTGTGTGTGTTCATTTTGGGCTAAGCACCTGAATGTCTCTTATTTTCTGTACATTGACCCATTCTGGGTCACTGTGTTAATTATCATCTACTGCATAAATAAGCATCTCTGAAGGATGGTTCAGAGATGCACTGATCTGTGTGTATAATGATAAGTCATTACAAGCTGACTTAATATTATCTCCATGTAGCTGGCTAATAGTAGTATGTTCTTCTGTAAGACTGATGACCTGTCTAGATACAGTCTCTCGGCCCCAACAATGGTACCAGGTATGGATTTCATCTTGTGGAGTTGTCATTAAATTCAATCAAAACATGGTTGTTTATTCCTATGAAATTTGTGCCGCTATTGCACCAGGAGCTATGTCTTGCCAGGCTAGTTGTTGTAGTTCACAGGTTTACAGTTGTGTAAGAATGATGATTATATATCTAGCAAAGTGCATTTCACCTCTAACACTATGAAACGTGAGGACCAGATCGATTCTCCAGATTTCTGATTTACATGTTGAAACTAAAATGTATTTAATGGACTTGGAGTATCATTTTAATTTGTTTTGTAAGCAATATGTTTTATGCAGCATATTTCCAAACTACATTCCAGGAAATTTTCAGCCCATTCCCCATGTCAAATTAGAAAATTCCTTCCATTTATCAGTCCATTCCCCTCCTTTTTACATTTATCTACCAGGGAATTATCCTTAACAATGAAAGACAAAATAAAATGACAACAAAACTTTACAAGGCTTATTACCTTCTTAGAGTCTGGCTTTAAAAGTCTGTAGTTGAGTGATAATTTCTTTATATAAGTCATAGTAGATTTTACAATTACCACACAAAGCTTTGAGAATCCAACTCCTTAAATGCTATAAATATGAAACCTAAATATTATGACAGTGAATATAGACAAAATCAAGAAAAACATTTATTATAATCTGGAGTATGACAAGTAATATACATCAAAGGAATTTTATATTTATTCTTGTGATCATTTGGATAATGCTTATGTCTAGTATTAGAATATTCGGCCTCATAATGAAAACTCCAAGGAAGTTTGTTACCTGAATAACTATGATTTCACTTATCATATAATAGATACTCTTAAAAAGTTTTGAATAGCCAGGTGGTGGTGGCACACGCCTTTAATCCCAGCACTCAGGAGGCAGAGGCAGGCGGATCTCTGCGAGTTCGAGGCCAGCCTGTTCTACAGAGTGAGTTCCAGGAAAGGCGCAAAGCTACACAGAGAAACCTTGTCTTGAAAAACCAAAAAAAAAAAAAAATGTTTTGAATGAATTGAATTTTAAATTATTTTTTCTTTATGCTTTACAATTTCATGCATCACACAATGAAACATGACCACATCCATTTCCCATTTTACCAAGTAAAGGTTCTGTCGTAGACAGAAGTGGGGATAATGGGATCCTACCCCTCACAGGGGAGCTAATGACAGTGACAGGATGCAGGAGGAAAGGAAGTCAGTGTCTTTAGTGATGTAGGGACTGGTGAAGATAGCTTCCTGACCATGTCCACACTATTGTCCCCTCTTTAAACACAGTGGGTCACAGGGCAAAAACAAAAACAGAACAAAAGTCATGTGACTTAGAGGAGGAGAGATGTAGATGAGGGTGAAAGGAAGATATGAGCAGGAGAGAAGGTGCATGTGACCAGAATGCATCATGTAAGAGACTGTCAGAGGAAACTCACTTGTGAAAGTCAGAGGCGAGAGTTATATGTATATCCAAATCTACAATGAAAATTTTCTCAGCAAAAAGAAGATAGAGAGAAAAAAGGAGAAATAGAGGAGGGATGAAGAGAGAGAGGGGGGAGGGGAAAAGGTTGGGTAGAGAGAGAAAGGGAGAGGGAGACTGAATGCTAATACTGAAACTACCTTGATCCAGTCTGGGATTAAATAGTCATATTTCTGTTCATGCTGCTTCACATCACATGAGTCTATGTAAAACTCATGTTCTTCAAAGAAGCAGTAAGCTGGAACCCCATCCGCTTCCCCATTGCTCTTTGAATCTGTCTTCATCTACAGTGTGCTGATGGGTTTGCTCACAGTGTTTATCAGCACCTTTGCCTTGACCATGCAGGGGACTGTCATGCCTTGACTACCACTTCCTAATGCTTCTTACGAAATACTTCTTGCTTTCCTCCTTTTAAAAAAATTTTTTTTGTCAATGTTCTTTTATGGTGTCTCAACATCAAACAGTTTCACATATGGAGAAGCCTTCAATCTTTCAGTTCTTCTGCATATTTTTTTTTAACAGGTTTAATCTTCCTCTACTTCCAAAGAGTCAGTTTCAATAGCTACTTGGATGAATATTTTGACACGACTCTATTCCTATGTGAAATTCCCATTATCCATGAGTTATCAAAACTTAACTCTGATTTTTATCTTTTTCACTCTTTACCCTATACTATAATTTGGTCCATAAAATGTCCATTTTCCTACTTAAATTTGACTATTGAAATCAGTTTCTCTCTGTCCCCCACATACCTGATGAGTGTCACGTAGTTTTAATCCCCAGTGTGTGTTATACCATGCCCATGACTTGCCCCAAACGTCAAAGTCCAGCTTCCGTTGGCTTCACTGTATGTAATGTCCAGTGACCCCGATTCTGCTTCCCATGCTGCACTTCTAACCCTGTTCTCACTCTTCCTGCAGAAGCCAGTGCTCTACACCCAGTCTCCAAAGGGCATATAGTAATGATCCTATAAGCAAAGCTATGACATGTCTTTAGTATTTTCCATTTTAAATTAATGAAATCTTATTAATATGTATAGTAAAACAAATATGTAATTTCCTCTATTGGAATATATAGATCAACAGTTTTAGTATACTCAGAGAGTCGTACAAACATTACTGTTTAGAAGGCGATCTGACAGCACAATAATTTAGCAAAATTATCTCACAGGCCATAGACTTTTAAACCCAGAATATAGTACCAGGCCATTTTTAAGGAACATTTATTTTAGGATACTTTTAAGTGGATAAAAATATTACAAAGAAAAATACATAATTCATGCATACCTACCTGAATTTTTGTTTTTTTTTATTTTTGAGATTATGATACAATTAAAATATTTCTCCTTTCTCTTTCTTCCCTCCAAACCATTTCATATACTCCTGTTTCATCTCATTCAAGTTTGCGGCCTCTTTTTTCATTAATTATTATGTATGCATATATGTATATACACATATATTCCTAAATATAACCTGCTCAGTCTATATAGTGTTACTTGTAGGTATGTTTTCAGGACTGCCCATATCTTGTGCTACCATGGTATAATTCACAGTTCAATACTAACCATATTCCATATTTATTTATACTTCCTTGTTTGAGCATAAAACATTCCCCACAGATTCATGTGCTTGAATTATTGTTTCCCCACTGGTGGCACTATGTTGAGAGGCTGTGGTATCTTTGATGTATGGGGTCTAGCTGTGCTGTGGGATGTTCTGTATGTTAAATGTGTTGCTCTGATTGGTTAATAAATAAAACACTGATTGGTCAGTAGCCAGGCAGGAAGTATAGGCGGGACAAGGAGAGAGAAGAATTCTGGGAGGTGGAAGGCTGAGGCAGGAAGATGCTGCCAGCCGCCACCATGACAAGTGAGATGTAAGGAACTGGTAAGCCACTAGCCATGGGGCAACTCACAGACTAATAGAAATGGGTTAATTTAAGATATAAGAACAGCTAGCAAGAAGCCTGAGTCATTAGGCCAAACAGTTTAAATAATATAAGCGTCTATGTGTTTATTTTATAACTGGGCTGTCGCACTGCCGGGGCTTGGCGGGACCTGGAGAGAAAACTCCAGCTACATAGCTGGGTGACATATGTCACCAAGGGCAGACTGCAGGAATATCCCACTGCCAGCTGAATACCCTTTGACCTTTCTGCCCCCTGGTCCACTGAAATGTGAGGAGCCCAACTGACTTCTACCTTACCTTCCCCATGATGAAACGAATGTTGGAACAGTGAGAAGAAACAAATCCTTCCCCCCTTATTCTGTAGCTGTTAGAGAAGGAATTTATAGTCTTTAACTTTTACCTAATGTCTATTTCTTATTATAGATGCCTGTCCAGAGGCTCATTATATTTAGTTCTTCTATGTCCTTTGGTAAATTGTGACATTTTCTGTTTCCTTAAAGTTGATATGGGTGGAGCCTTAAGAAAGCATAAAGGAGCATTTTGTAAAATGTTCCTCAACTGGGATTTGCCTCCTGTATTTCTCATGTTAGAATGGAGGTGTCAGCTTTGGGAGGAAGACCACAAGGTAAAGATTAATTTTCATCACAACCAACATTACTTCTCACTGCTTGATGTGGACCTTGGTCATCAGACTGAGGTTGAGCCTGACGGGATACACCACTTCCTCCATGCTTTCTGGACTGTGTTCTTTGGAAGGGGGACACTATGCAGAGATAACACACCAGGAGTTGGTATGTATTCTCTCCTTATCTGCATAAGTTATTCAGAATCTCTCTGACATGACTTGTCTGCTCTTTCTGTGGATTAATGTATTTAGGTCAGTATGGATACATAGACATTTTTGTTTTTATTTAAGGCTATATTCAGTATCATATAAGTTTCTTTGGTTAAGTTATTCCACCATTAGCTTTTTCTGTTGGTATCTGGGCCTCTGCATTTCCCCAGCGTGGGATTCTGCTACTGTTGCTTTGTGGGTTTGCTTGTTTTGTTCTCTCTTTCCTTCCTGTGCTGTAAGATGCTCTAGGATGACACAATTATTCATTTCTCTAAGGAACTGTCTGCTTTTGGTTTTTTTTTTTTTTGTAAAGTTACATTAGAAAATAGTATCCATAGTCTTCTTAAATATCACTGATTTTAAGATTTTTGGGAGGTGGAGTGGGCTGACAAGGCGAGGAAGTACATATAGATGAATTGATTCACACACATATCTACTAATGTTTATAGGGATGATATGTAGCCATCTTAGCTAAGGAGAGTCCATGTTAATATCTCCACATTCTAGCACTACTCTACAGGTCATTCCAGCCTCCTTTTCACCTGACTTATATGTAACCTCCATTCTTCAAATGAGCTCCTGCTATTTCCATGCATTTACTTAATTTTTCAATTACAGTACACGTGTAGCGGTTTTAAAATGGTGAACCCACGCACCCTGAGGTACAAGTTTACCAGTTGGAGTTTGACATTTTCACATCTGTCTTTTCTACGGGGTGTCCTGAAGTGGTGATCTAAACAAAAACTCCACCTCCAGCACTTGACAACGTGGAAGAATACATGCTCCACAAGGATAATGTTTAACACACTGGCTTGTTTTTACACGGAGGAAGAAATCAATTAGCTGAATGGTGGAGTTTCAGAGTTAGCCCAGACCCTGACAAAAATGGAGCACTTCCTAACCCAGGGCAGTGCCTACACCTGACAATGCAGGTGTTAATCCCATTCTGTTCAATCATTCATGGATTTAGAATGGCCTATCAAACTCAAATGCAAAGAGATAAATAAACTCAAACTCAAGAAGGAGATAGTTGCTGTCCGGCCCACTGTTGTTCCTATGAATCTCAGAGTAGATCTCACAGAAGCTGATATGTTGTAAGTCCTGCAGGAGTGACCTCTGACCCATTCTGTCTCCAGAAAGGTTTTCAGTTTGTTAATAAGTGAAGGGCTGGTAAATCAGTGGCCACTGCCTTGAGAGCAGCGAACTGAAATCTCCTAGAGACCCAGGATTTTTCATGCATCTTCCAAGGAAAATAACATGTAAGTCAACTCATTTTCCTTAAACAATAGGCATCCTATTAATAATTTCTTAAGAATATCGCCTCTGTTAGGAAGAGAACAAGCACTTTACTTACATAAGAATCCTGTTGTCCCAGCTCCTTCACTGGCCTTCACTACATGGAGTTGTACTAACCCATGCTGCTGCCTCACAAATCTTCCACCATCCATTGCCCAGTCTGCAGCAGTGAGCCCTTAGAAGACAGATTCATCTCTAGTATGTGATCATCTAACATATAATCCATGATCGAGAAATACTGAATAGCCTAAACATGGCATAAAGAAGAACAACTCAACAACATAGTTTCATATCTAGAGATTTCTCCTAAGAAAAGGAATGCTTTCTGTGACTTTATTTGGTTTTATGACATGAGCATCACACTCACAAAAATTGTTCTCAAGAAGTAGTCCTGGCAGGTTTTCAAGAAGTGATCCTGTATTTTTGAGGTTTTTTTTTTTTTTTTTTTTTTTGAAACTCAGAGAATTTGTTTATTCCCTCCCCAAAAACCACCTGCAATCGTAAGAGGTGAGTACAAGCTCGTGATTTTATTGTCTTCATAACAAGATCAGCTTAGAACTGGATCACCTGGCCCTTTCTCTTCTTATCTCCTCCCAGTTCAAAGTGCTTGCATCTCTTAATAGCCAGCATCCTCTTCGATCTGCAGTTGGGCTCAACACACTCAAGTCTCAGCACTATCTTCTTTGTAGTTTTAGCCTTTTTGCGGAAAATAGGCTTAGTCTGCCCAATCATAGCTGCTCTGTTTCCTGTCATCGCACTGCTTTCCCTGGGCATACAAAAAATCCTTGCCTTTCTTGTACTGGGTCACTTTGTGGGGTTGGTGCTTGCCACATTTCTTGCAGAACGTCTCCAGGTCTTAGGAACGTTCACCATGTTGGGGTGAGCCACTTTTGAGTTTTTGACAGCCAAGAGACTCGTGGCTCTTCCTTTGTGTTCTCTTCTCCATTATAGTAGTTTTCAGTTCATCATTGGAACTGGCTAAGCTGCTTGGAGGTTCTCATCTTGGAGGCTGAGTAATGGCCCATCTGCATCATAGTAATATTGAGAAAGCTGTAACACACACTCAAACACACATACACTTGTATACACACACACACACACACACACACTCACATACACACACACACACAATGTATCCCATATTCACACCCTCAGAGTTTTGCATGCACCGAGATTGGGGTACACTTGGACATTGGTGATATCAAACTACTTTCCCAAGTGTTTCTGAGGAGGTGGGCTGCATTCTGCTTCACCTTCTGGAGGTGGTTAAAACTTCTGAGAGTTCCCTCCCCGCACTAGCCAGAAGTCAGTGCTGAATCAGAAGTGATTCACTCCCCACATGTTTGTACTATCTCAAGCTTTCCTAGGAGAGCTGGCTTTGCCTTCTCCTTGGTAGAATACCCAGAATGCAAGAAAACTTGGGATGACTAAAAAGAAAAAAACTATAGTAACAACATTAAAAACCTAGGTCAAAAGAGAAAACCAGTTTCAACTTGGATCAGCTTTCCACAGCACAGAATTACCGGGACAGTCCAACTTCCTATTAACAAACCACCTGATGGATTCTTTATGGCAAATGCATCTGTCTTTGAGGGGTCTGGAGAAGGTGTTTTTGGCTTCCTACAGTCTGACCTGTATTATTTTGTCTTGTGAAGTACAATCCAGCATTGAGGCACACAGGCTGGTCTTACAAGCTCTGCATCTCAGGAAATAGCGCCACCTGCTGAGTATCCAGGGCATAATTTACTAGAGAACCGAAATGAGTCTTAGGGCAACTGGTAGGGGTTCAGTGTGGACTCCCTGGCTTTCTTACCAGCACACCGGATTTCCAGTCACCAGGCTGTTTTATCAGCTCACTGAATGCGACAAGCCCGTACTAATGAGAGTTGTGTTACTTGAGGGCATACACATTCCCCTGAGTGTCCCGGCTTCATTTCTCAGGTAGACAACTCAGACAACATGGGCAAACTTAGCTCTTAGAGAAACAAAACAGCGTGACTGGACAAAACCAAGTAGCTTTGCCTGGCACCAGTTTATGGACAATAGTCTGGTGACAGTGAGGGTACAGGAATTTCATATCCCAACAGATTTTCTTTAGCTCCCAGCCCAGCATCAGCAATCCACGTGGTCGTGTCATTTCCTTCTGGGGCGGGTCTCCACGGTAAATCAGACCCCAGGGAAGCTCAATTTTGATGAGGTTAAATCTTTAAAGAAATGAAGTGCCGTGTTTTCCCATTGGCAGTTATTTGTGTGTTTGTTTTAGTGCTAGGGTCTATCGTATATAAAATTCTCCCCCGGATCAGGAAAGGAAAAGAGTAAAAGGATGACATTTGTAAGGTGAAGCAATACTCTCTCCCTCTCTCTCCTCTCTCTCCTCTCTCTCTCTCCTCTGTCTCTCTGTCTCTGTCTCTGTCTCTGTCTCTGTCTCTGTCTCTGTCTCTCTCTCTCTGTGTGTGTGTGTGTGTGTGTGTGTGTGTGCCTGCATGCATATGTGTGTGTTCTAAGCCAGGCTTTTGAAAGATAAACATTTGATGTAGGAAAATGTTGAAAGTAAGAAAGTTATAAGCAGGTTTCATTACATTTTTCTAAAAATATTTGGCTTTCAAAAATCAAGCCCACTTAAAGTTTTCCGACTTTTATTTTCTTTTCTGGGCCATTTTGAAATATTGTAGGAGATTTCACTGTGTCATAATAATGTTATTTTATATAGATTTTAATAGTAAAAATAAAGTCAGTAGACCCCACTGCCCTCTAATATAACTGAACATTCATTTCTCTGCCCAGTTCTTCCCACACTCATGAAGAAATACCAGACTTTCAATTAAATTTCAGCACTTAGGCTCTTGTGAGGTCCTGAAATATTTGATCATAGCCGAAGAAAACTCTATAGCATGCATTACAAGTTATAGCAGGGATATGTGCAGATGGGACTAATTAGGATTTTCCAATTTGATTTTACCATTTGAAAAATAAAATGCCTTAGTTTGAACTAAATTTATTTTTATGCATGCAAAAAGTGGGAGTACTCACTTCACCGTGCCTTTGGAATTGTGATCACTGTGCCTATTGGTCTATCTTCAATCTGTTGATATCACTAAGTATAGATTTATAAATTTACACATACACACACACACACACACACACACAGTGTTTGAGAAAAGACAAGGTTAAAGAATCCATATGGTAAGGGAGAATAGACTGTAAGTGTGATTCTGCTGTGTTCTTTCCCCTGTCTGCATCTGGCCTTTTGAACCAACCGTCTTGTTTACTCATCTCCTGGAGGCCTCAAGAGCTGCCTTCCCTACCCTCCCGGAACCTTCAGTTTCCTAAGCTTTGTGGCACACGTTTGAATAGCTTTGCACTGCATAGAACTAGAACATGTTCCCAGTAGTGACTGAGAGTAGGAGTAGATTCCTCTATGTTGTGATGTGTAGAAAAGCCAAAGGCTTGGGGAGGTGGGAGCATTTTGATGACAGGACATTTTGACTAGCAGGACATTATTTCACTTAGACAGATGGTCCCCATGAGTTCTACAGTAGGGTGGGGAAGAGAGTGAAATGTAGGTGTTTTTTATCAGTGTTTTGCCCCCTTCTTAAACTTATATACCCAAGTCTCCTTGTAGTGTCAGTCACTGACTGGTTTTTATGGGATTCTTGAGTATGCAAATGAGTGGGTCTCTGCTTCTTGTGCCTTCTCTTGGGTTCTTTTTCTTCTGTTTGTTTTGTCCAATTCAGTTTTGTCTTATATTATATTAATTATGCTTTAAAAATTAAATTAAGTTTTAAGAAAATAAGTTGTTTTGCAGTTTGGTTTGGGGTCTTTGAAATTTGAGTGTACATTTTACATTTACAACCCATCCCAGTTTTCAGGAGCAACAGTATAAGTACTCAGTAGCTCCCTGTGGTTTGCGGTTATGAACTTGATGGTGCCAATTTAGGCAGAGATGAGGAAGCATTAGAGAACAAGGTGCTGGGAGGCAGTTCCTCGGAGTTAGTGAGGGTAGGAATGTGGTGGTATTGTGTCCCCCAAAATATTGTGTACCCTAATAAACTTATCTGGGGTCAGAGAACAGAAAAGCCACTAGATACTTAGGATAGGCAGTGGTAGCACACGCCTTTAATCCTAGTATTCCAGAGGCAGATATCCATCTGTTCAAGGATACAGCCAAGCATGGTGACTCACGCCTTTAATCCCAGGGAGTGATAAAGTGTGAGGATCAGGAACTAGAAGCATTTGGCTGGTTAAGCTTTTAGGTTTTGAGCAGCACAGTTCAGCTGAGAGCCATTTGGATATGAGGACACAGAGGCTTCCAGTCTGAGGAAACAAGATCAGCTGAGAAGTTGGCCAGGTGAGGTTAGCTGTGGCTTGTTCTGTCTCTCTGATCTTCCAGTGTTCACCCCAATACTTGGCTCCAAGTTTGTTTTATTAATAAAGACTCTTTAAGATTCATGCTACATAGGAATGCTAAGGACATAGGGACATAGAACAAGTGTTCCTTTTTGTTCAGCCATTAGGGAGCCAGGAGCTGCTGAAACAGTAATTTTCATTCTCATTTTGAGATGACTCACATAAAGACACAGTTCATAGAAATGGTCAAGTGGAGAATGGGAGCCTGGTGATCGCAGAGGAAGGACCCAGGGCGCTTCCTGGAGAGTTTGAAACTATTAGGATTAACAATTTCTTCTGTACCTGTAAAGGGAGAGTAACTCACTGGGGCCATGTTGGGCAGCAACGCAGTCCTGACACTTCCCTGCTCTCCCCAGATGATGCGCCGCCTCCTGGTGTTGGCTTTGGGGACTCAGACTCTCCTTTTCCAGGAGAGTAGAAGATGATTGGTTATGAAAGTATAGGCCTGATTCTACTTGAGGATTCTTACTTTCATTGATCCTTTGATCTGTTTGTTAATCATCTACTGAATCTTCAATAGTCTATAATGTTTAATGAGTTCCTACCAAACTGAAAGTTGCAGCAAATGCAACAATTCTTCCATTTTGAGTCCTGTCCTGCCTTCGTCTCATTTTCAATCTGTCTGCCTTCATCTCTCCCTATCTTCCGTTCTTTCTGGCTCTCATGTGTTCCATGGTTAGAACTAACTTAAGGCAAATTTGGAATGGGTAAAACTGAATTGGAGCACATTCCAATCATAATCTATGGCCCCCATGTTCTGCTTTCTAGTCATGATTTACACTTAAAAATAGTTGGGACAAGCCCAGGCCTTCTGCTTTCTAAGAAGCTCTACTCTGAACTATATCCCTAACCTGATTTATTCTTTTTTCACTTTTCCCTAAAGTCAAAGTCATCTAAAGATGTCTGTGAAGACCCCCATGCACAGTGATACCACCATTTTTTCCCATAACCACCTTTATGAAAAACAGAATCTCTTAGTCTGTTTATATTCTTCTCAACCTGACTTGATATTAGGAGACAAACTATAAAGAAAATGAAAATAAGGACAGACTAAGTTATGGCTGTATATATTTCCCCTAAAATTAATAGGTGGAAACACATCACCAGTGTGATGGTATAGGAAAGGGGAGTTCTAGAGGTGATTAGGCCATGGGTCTTCTGTGTATATGATTCATTTATAGAAATGAATGCATAGAGCACCCTTGCCTCTTCTATCATATCCCTCTGAAAATACAGAGAGGAACTATCATTTAGGAATCAGTAAACTGACTTTTCTCTCTAGACACTTATCTTAGTTACAGTTTCTATTGCTGTAAAGGGACATCATGACCATGACAACTCTTATAAAGGAAAACATTTGATTTGGGCTGGCTTACAGTTTCAGAAGTTTAGTCCATTATCATCATGGTGGGAAGCATGGCAGTGTGCAGGCAGACATGGCACTGGAGAAGAAACTGAGAGTTCTACATCTGGATCCATAAGCAGCAGGAAGTAAACTGAGACACATTTGCTCCAGCAATGCTACACCTACTCCAAAATGCCATACCTCCTAACAGTGCCACTCCCTATGAGCCTATGGGGGTCAATTACATTCAAACTACCACAACACTGAGGATGTTGGTTCCTTATCTTGGACTTGCCAACTTCTAGAAATAAAAGAACACATTTTGATACAGCACCCTGAACAGACAAAAGCATCTCCCAGTGATTTTGAAGGCCCTAGTTTCCCCAGAAGCATTGCTTTATAAAAAGAGAGTGGTCTTCAATGTAAGTGGGTGTCCTTTTGTTGGAATATAAGAGAAATGGCATTACATCTTACCTTACACCTTTGTAGATCTCAATTTCAGACATACAGCCAAACGGAGTGAATTTTACAGTAAACATTGGTATGCCTATCACCCAGGCTATGCTGTTCCTACATTCATGTATTATTTTCTCACAGATCAACCCATTTGTCTGTTGCAATGGTCTTCAAAAATTAAGCCATATCAATTTTGTATGTTTCAAAGTAAGTTATTGGCATCATAGTGCTTTCCCCTACATACTTTAACAAGCATATCACTTATTTCACTTCAGTGCATCTTTCATGACCCGTTTGTATGTACTTGAATTGTGTATTCTACTTCATTTAAATAGGTGCATAGGCCTAGTTAGTACAAACCTCCACAAGAAAAACAATGGTATCATCATTCTGAGTAGCAGTCCCTGAGGGCATCAGTGTTCTGCTCATTTTCCACTATATGTTGCATATAAACGGAACTTTATTACTCAACTCAATTCACAATTTTGGGGACTCAGACAACATCATAGAAAGCCACTCCACAGTCAGCACAAGATTTTGTTCTTTCTTGGTGTTCTATGCTCTTAAATGAGGTAGAAGAATTTCTCCTAAATTCTCCTTGTTCTTAGCTTTCTGCTCAGTCTATAATTTCTTTATTTTATCTTATTATTTTGTTTGCTAATAAAGTTTTGTTTTTTCAGTTCTAGACATCCTGGTTCCTCTTACTGGGAAATCCTATATATCCTTACAATATCACTAGGCTCTCCCACCAAACAGAACTCATTTTTAAATGTTTTTAAATTTGCAACTTTTTAAATTAAATATAATGTTATTTCATCCCTCCCTTTCCTCCCTCCAACCCCTCCCATGTCTTAGCATTTGTTCCCTCTCAAATTCACAGACTCTGTTTTTTAACTACTATTGTAACATGTAAATGCAAAAATATGAAAATTCAACCTGATGGATCTATGTATCTTTCTTTGTATCTATATGTTTTCAGAACTGACCTCTTTGTATTGGGTAACCAAATTAGGGGGGCTTATTCCTGGGAGAGACTAATCCTTCCTCTCTTAGCAGCCCTGAATTGCTTGTAGCTTTTGGCCTGGGGTGAAACCCTGTGAGCTTCCCCCATCCACATTAGCACATCTATTGCTATCACTTGTTTAGGCAGCAATATTATTGAAATTTCATGGGTATAGTTTATCTTTCACTTCAAGGAGACACAATCTCCAGCAGACTTTTCTGGTCCTCTGGCTCTTAAAGTGTTTGTCCCCCTTTCAAAGGTGTTCCCTGAGTCTTAGACGCAGGGAATGCGTGGTGGACATGATTTGAGGCTAGGCACCCCACAATTAGTTATTCTCTGCATTTGGACCAGTTGTGGCACTCTGCAATGGTCTCTATCTGCTGTAAAAGGAAGTGACTTTGATGAAGGGTCAGAGCTACATTTATATGTGCATGTAAACATATGTTTGGAATGCGGGTAGGAATTATACTTGTTTAGGAAAGTGACAGCACTAGCTTCTCTAAGACCCATGACATCACTGTCCATGGGTAGTTGGCTCTGTTTCCAGTATCAGGTATGATTTCCCTCTTATTAAGCAGATCTTAAGTCTAATTAGATAGTTGTTGGTTGGTGCCAAGATGTAGGTGCCACTATTGCATTTTTAGGGATAGCTTGCCCTGCTGCTTTTTGTCATGGTTCAAAGGCATCACAGCTCTCCCACCTGTGGTTCCTTGCGCCCAATCTTCAAATATGAACATAGAACCTAGGGTAACCACAGAAATAATGAAAGTGAAATAGGACAGAATCGGTGGAGGTCAGAGGGAGGAGAGGCTGGATAGAGTTGATATGATGAGAAAAATGGAGAAAATGGAGAGTGCTGTATTGGGCAGCTGAGAATGAGGGTCAATGCAGAAGAGGAGGGAGGAAGGATAAATAACACTAAGAATGTTTGAGAAAACATAAGGAATCGTTTTATTTTATATTACATTAAATTACCCACAAAACATGTAAGTATATGTACATGCATTTGTATGTAATGTAAAAATGATGTGATACTTGGGGTGACAGTGCTCCCCGCAGACTAACAAGAACCTTGGTGCCAAGCATTAGAAATCTCCTTTCTAGTTGTTGGTTAGGGTAGTCCAAAAGACTCCCAAGACAATATAGGCTGTTGATGATGCCCTTGGTTGCCTCCCAGAAGCTGAAGTAAATCCCTATTACTAGAGACACCATACACTTCAGACCCAGAACTCGAAGATGTCAGGCTGGATCTGACCTGAAAGCTTCCTCCCTGAGGAGCAGCTTTCCTAGTGCTGCAAGGTGCTACGGGAGCTGCCAAGGGAGAGAAGCCAGCAGAACTGATTTTTATTCGGGATCATTGAGTTATTACATGAGGTTTTCTTTCTATTTATCACATATAAAGAAGACATGGGAAAATAAATTCCAAAGAAAGAGCATAGTTGCTAAACTGTGAGTGGGTGATACACCACCAAAGCCTGAAGCATTAGGTTTTCCTCATGGCCCCAGCAGCAGTGGCACACATCCTCTCAAAGCCAGGCATGAAGTCACTTGGTTATGCTTAGGTCTTTGGGTAGGTGATGTGTGTTTCCAGCCCCTGAGGGTACACTGTAGAGATAAAGCAAGGAGCCACTTCTGACTCCTAAGAAATGACTTGTGTTGGGGAAGGCCTGTTAGGGTAGAACATGGTCCATAGTATTATTTGATTTAAGATATTACTTCTAGCATCATAAATCAACTAACATCCTCATGCTGTTCTAACACCAAGCCGCCTATTCTATTCTGACCTGTCATATCAGGAAAAGTATTGCCAGACTAAATAAAAGAAAGTCTCCACTAAGAAACCATTTAGCTATCCAAGGCATACACATGGTCATGTTTTGAAACTTGAAGCTCAATCTTTTCTTCAGCATTGTTTATCATTGAATCTAATTAGTATAGATCTAATACTGTTTTGTGCAGTAGTAGTTAGGAACATATTTTATTTGTCAAGGGGTTATAGTTGTTTACACATTTTCCTTTCTCTTGAAATTTGTTCATATAAAATCAAAGTCAGTCATAAAATTGTACCTTTAATTTTATGTAAGAGTTGTGTTTTGGCCTTAAAAAATCTTTGTTTAGATTGGAGTGGTTTCCATTGAGCAAAATCATAGCTTTTCAAATAATATCTTAGCATTAAGAATGGCCACACCCCAGTGAGCAGCTTTAAAAATGGAGTTTATGCTTAAGGCATAAACCTCAGACCTATGGGTATTTTCTTCTTTATGTTTAAGAAAACACTAGAAAGGAAAGACTTAACTCACTGTAGTTATTTTGAGAAAACCAGTTTCCATAAATACTTTTTTATTGCAAAATTATAAACTTATACTTCCCTTTCCCTGACTCCGTAATTGACTTCCTGCATACAATTTACCTCCGTGTTTTATATTTCCATAAGAATTTTCTCCTGATATTTGTGTGCTCAGTAAATTCTATTAATAGACGTACTTCCTGCTTAAAGAATAAAGTCTGAAAGCCTTAGGTCAGTGTTCAAGGCTCTTCAGAAGCTGGCCCCTAACTTTCCAGTCTCATCTCCACCCTAGCATTCTTCCCCCGTTTCCTGACAGTTCCTTCCCAGTTTTGACAGTGCACTGATTCTGCATTGTTCTGCTTCTACATTTAGCAACACATGTGCCTACACATCTGCATTCCTTGAGGCTTCTCCATCAGTTCTTTTCTAACCTGCCCCCTCTTTTGTTTCCCTGACCCTCATTAAAAAAAAAATGTGTGTGTATGGTTGTTTTGCCTACATATATGTCTATGCACCGTATGAGTGCCTGGTACCTGAAAAGGTCAGAAGATGCTATTAGATGCCCCTAGAACTAGAGTTAGAGGGTTGTGAACCACCAGGTGGGTACTGGGAATTATTGAGCCCCGAGTCCTCTGGAAAAGTAGCAATACCTCTTAACCACTGAGTAATCTCTCCAGTGCCCCCCAACTCTTTATATGGTGGTGATTTCCCCACTCACTTACTTTGTCAGATTTTGTTTTAAATTGTAGGCAAACATTCATGGCATAACTTTTACATCTTATTCAATTTTTGGCATGCATTCAGTGAGACTGAGTGTGCTCCAAAGGGTTTCCATCATCTATCTGCAATGTTTTTTCATTATCTTACTGATTCTTTGCAGCTATTAATCAAACTAACTCCCATCATCTCACTTACCCCAAGCACTGGTAACATTGACTCTGGGTTCTCTTGCTGTGGATTTGACTACTCAATGTACCTCATTACATATCAAATGATACAATATTTGATATTTTACTTAGCATAATTCCTTAAAGTTAATTCGTGTTATAGCATGCATTACAATTTATTTTACTTTTCAATTGAATGATGCTCTGTGATTGTACATACAAAAGCTGTTCATAGATTCATCTGATAAAGTATAGCTATTTTCTGCTTTGGGGCTATTAGAATAATATTACTATGAATATCACTGTATATTAGAGTTTGGATTTTAAATGTTATACAAGCCTTATCTGATAAAGGTTGGTACCTAGTTACTAGCACTATTGTGAGGTAGAAGAATCTTCAGAAGGTAGAGTCTAGAAGAAGAAAGGTAGGCCACTGGCAATATGTTCTGGAAGGGAACATTGGTGTCCTCATCTTCTCCATTATTCAGCTTCTTGTCCTCTGTGATAATCATCAGATTTGTTACGTAGGGTGATCCCCACCATGATGTACTCCTCACAGCATGCCCTAAGTGACAGGGTCAATCAAGCATTGAGAGAAAGCTCTGAAACTGTGCGCTGAGATGAACAGTTATTTCCTTTAAGTTGATTAGCTTGATTGTTTTATCACAGTTATAGAAGGTGATTAACACATCTTCTAAGATCTGTGATTTTAATTTTTTTTTTGCTATGTACGCATAGGTAGCACTGCTGGGTCAAACTCTATTAAATAATTTTATTAATTCATACTATTTTCTACAATGTCCATACTAATTTAGAGTCTCATGATGCACAGTTGTTCCAATTATTCACATCCATGATAAACCTTCTATGTATTCACATCTTTTGATTGCTATGGCTTTGTAGTGAGTCTTGAAATCAAAAAGAGAGACTTCAGTAAATTTCCTAATGAATATCCAGAATAGTTCAAAATACATTTCATAGCTCATTCCAGAAAATCTGTTTCTGATACTTGTTTACACTTGAAGTAGTATACCTTTTACCTTAACTAAAGCTATTTTTGCCTACTTTAAATAAAATGTGTTACCATAGGACTTCAGAATTGAACAGCCAGAAGAATTAATAAATCTATGTTTTAAATGTTTTATTTTCAATAGATGTTATATAATACTCGAAATCAAGCATATGAATCAAATTGTACCATAATCCCTCTGCAGCCACTTAGACATCGCGCCAAGGAAGCCTGCTAATTATACTTCCCATTTTAATGAAGATAAGAAATACTCATGAATAAACCAATTTATCAGAAATATGTCCATGCATGCTTTTAACCAGCTTTGTTTTTTATGTGTTGGATTTATTTATTTTTATTTTTTTATATGGTGATATTTTATATGAAATTTTTTCCATTTTACATACCAACCACAGTTCCCCGCTCCATCCCTCCTCCTGCTCCCTCCTGCCCCCCCACCCATCCATGCCTCCAAAAGTAACCAGCTTCTTCTAATTAAGAATATTTACATTTTTCTTTAAATGAGCCTCGACAACAACAGTTTATACCTCTTTGTATTTTATTAACACCTTGCCCCTCCTCTTCACTTTCAGGTGCAAGAATCCCAAGTATCATTTGCAGTCATTATTTGTGGCTCTCTTCCTCATATCACACCCAAAGAGGACACTATTTATGGGAACCAAATTATTTAAAAATATTTCTAAGCCCTTTAGGCAGAGGTCAGTACACATATTAGCTGAGGGCAAAAGGAATATTCAAGCCCAGGCACCCCTGTTGAATTCACAGCTGGGATGTAAGCAGCTCCCTGCTGTTGGCCTGGTCCCCTTGGTTACCGTTCACCTTGCTCATAATATCCCGACAGCATGTCAGGGCCTATCTTAGCACACCACGTATCAATATGTGTTTGTAGAAGATCAGCTGTTCCCATGGTACCTGGGTCTAGGGATTTGTGCTGGAATGTGTAGTGTTTCCAAGATCTGTGTTCTCAGCAGCTTCTCATACACTTGTTCTCCAAGGCACTGAATCTTTCAAGAAGTTCAAGTGGTGCTCTTGGACTTCATACTCAGAGTCCTACCTCCTCTTCCTTCTGGAATTTTTCATGGGGACTTAACTACACGTGTCTTAGTAGACCACTTTTTTGTTGCTACTTTTCCTCTTTAGGGAAGTCAAAGAAGTGTTAGTTATTACTTTTTCTCATTTTAAAGTCTTGTGATAAAATTTCAGAATCTCTTGCAACTCCTTGCATTAAAAATATTTTATATTTCTAGCTAAGGGTTTAATGCCATGTAAAATCTGCAATAAGATTGTCAAATTGTTTTGTATATCAATAAATATAGCAAGGGGCTTTTAAGAATAAAAATAAAAATAAAAATAAAATAAAAAATAAAAAAATCTACATTAGACCCAAGAAACAAGTATTTATTAAATCAAACAAAAATGTTTACCCTGAATAATAAACAAACATATGTATATAACAACAATTAATGAAAAAATAGTTTATGAATTTAAAAGGGAGCAAGGAAAAGTATACTGAGAGGGCTTGGAAGGAAGAAAGGGAAGGGGAAATGATATAATTATATTTTAACCTCAAAAATAAAAAAAAGCAGTCCTTAATTCCTCGACTTTTAAAAAAGTCATACTGTGTGGTAGTTCTTTGGTTTAAGTTTGAAATGAAGTTTGATGAACAATAAGACTCAAATTTAATAGAATTAGTTTGGGAACCACTAAAAATATAAGTTATAGTATTCTATTCATGATAAAGTTCTCTTATATATGACAGAAAGAAAGAGAGAAAGGAAGAAAGAAAGAAGAAAGAGAAAGAGGGAGATAGATGGAAGAGGGAGCCTCAAAATCTGGGTGCTCAGATATATTTGAACTTCAGTAAAACAATGAAAGACCTTTTTAGTGCAAGTACACCCTAAATAGCATGATAAATACTTGTACTAATAATACATTTGTTGTTTATTGAAATTCAAATTTAATTGCATGTCACATTTTATCTATTCATCTTAATAATTAAAAACAACCATTCATTCAGGCAGGAGGAGGGGCCTAAGTAGCTGGACATTTAAAAGCTGGGCTCTACATGAATTCTGATGAGATGTCAATTTGGGATGCCAGTAGGTCCTTACTTCAAGGCAGACAGAAACGGACAAGGAAGGGCACGTGGTGAGGGGTAGCAGTGAACTAGTGGGTGTAAGTATGGCAATCCCTGAATCCATATTTCTGACATATTTATACTACAAATGGGAAAAATCATCTGAAGAAAACAGAAATGGAGTACACCAGATACTGTCATCTAACATAGAAACAGCAAAAAACACCCATTCTAGCCACACACTGGTGAAATTCTCCACATCAACATTATGATCATTATTCTCTCATCTTCAATTTTTGTCATCAAATATCTAATTGTTCTTGATACAATTTATAACTTACAGTGAATGTCAAAAGTAACAGGTAAAACACAAAATATTGCATTGTTCAACTCACTTCTAAAGACAATAAAGCAGAACACAAGAATCAATGTTCCTTTGCTAGGAGTAAATGACAGAAAACTAGACACCAGCTCCCCAGTCATTGAAATCAATGCTTTGGAAATTGTAGCAGTTTAAAACTGGACTTAAATATCTCCCTTGGAGCTGATTTGCACAGAGGTTTGTAGGCTAAGTGTCAAGAATGATGGAAGATCTGGAAAACAGAACACTTAGCATTGTTTTCCGACTGCAGCTTGCAGAGCGAGCATTGGGAAGAAAAAAATGGACCAGGCACCGTGGAACCTCCATGATCTGGTAAGAGAAAGTTGGCATGATACATTTTGTACTTACTAGATTTATTTAATTAAGAACCAGTTAGTATGGCAGGGTACCTTCCTCTGAGTCATTGTCACAGAATGCTTTTTCTGAACTCGTTTCTGAAAGGTGACCATTATCACCATTCCAAGGCCAAAAGGTGTCATGTGATGTGACCTTGTTCCTCAAGCAGGAGACATCTGGAGTCTACTCAATGTGTAATATCCAACTCAATATCCAAGTTTTTCATGTAGTTTCTCTTTGCAATGTCCACCTGCATTGAGTTCCCTTTCTCAAGGCGTCTGCAATGTTCCTTTCCCGCTGCCTAGATACTTTTTTTTTACCATTTCAAAAGTCTTTTCATGTGTAAGTCTGGTGGTCCGGAAAACTGGGGGGGGTGTTTAGAATTTCCTGCACTGCTTTCTTCATCAAGATGTGGCCCCGCGTCTTAAGTCACCTAGTCGTTTGATCTGGAAGTTACTTTAAAGCTCACCACCAAGACCTAAGCTTTGTGGACAGCGAGTGTGTTTTGCAGCACCATGGGTGTGCCCTGAGAAACAGCCGAATAAAGGTAAAGCCTCGATGTGCCAGGGTGAATGAGGATTTAGACATAATTACGCTTTCTGGTTCACTGGAACACGTCTTTCTGAAAGTTAAATCTGCTATAATATGAGAGTTGCTTGTGCACTGTTCTGCTTTATACAGTGAGGACCAGGGCAGGCGAGCACCTGCTCCCAAGGATCAGTGAATTCAGGTGTGGAGTTAAGGCAAATGTAGTGAAAATTTAATCAGCAGGCGGGTTTATGAGGCGGCATGGGAAGGTGATTTCCTAGCTCCAAAGGGCAGCTGTAAAAGGTTTGCTTACCGTTTCCTATACCAGCTGATTTCTCCTCCCAGTAAACAGAAAATGGTGACTATAAGCGGGTCGTTCTTTTGATAGAATTTCTTAGTGTATTAGATTATTAATAATAACATCAATTTAATACCCAGTTACAATGTATTTAATACTTTCCAATCAGTATTCCAATAATGTTTGACAAGTTAGCAATTCAATCCTTTGAACAACTCTCATAGCAGCTAGAGAGAAGTAATTTGCCCAAGTTCATACAGGACAGGAGGTAGCCGAGCTGGGCTGGCACCAAAGTCCCTTCCAAACAATGATTTATTGTCTCTTCTTAGCCTTTACACTTCTGAAAAGAAGAATTCCAGGAAAACCTTCTTCTTTTGTCTTTTTACGTTACAGCCATTCGAAAGGAAAACCATCTGGCTGGTAGATGGCTCTTAAAGGAGACGCCCATTTCTACATGAGTGTGGCCAAGAGAGTGCCTCACCATTTCAGATTTACATTACATTACAGGAGATGTAGAGAAAACAGAACAAACACTATTTATTGTCCCTGACAGTCTTAAAGAAACAGAAGCTTTCCTCGGGCAATAGGGAACTGATAAGTCCTGGGGGTGGGGGTGGGGGGTGGAGGGAAACACACCCTTTTACTAGGAAAGCAGAAAAATTTCTCTGTGTGCAACCAAGGTGATATCTGCATGAATTCAAAAGCTATTGAATTCACAACAAATAAGGGAAGCAATGAGCTGTCTCCGGCTTTGCAACATCTGTTAGAACTACACCTGCCGCAAAGATTTCCTGGCTCCTATTCTCAAGAGAAAGTCAGCCAGCAGGAAACAGGCAGGAACACAATGACTTTACTGAGATGGTCTTCAGCTTTGCCTTAATTCCTGAAAATATTATGTTTCCCCTCCGTAGACACAATACTTTACAAGGCAGTGGAAGGCGGGAAGTGGACTGTGCTTGCAATTTTACAGAAAACAGGAATGTCACAGGGCCACCAGTCAACTGGGTGACATCAACACACCTGGCCGGTTAGCCCTGACTCAGTGGGGTAACACATGGAAACCAAGCATGTCATACTCACCAGAACAATTCAAGGACTCCCCACCCTGTGACTCCGTCATTTCTCAAATTCAATGATTCCCAAACTCCAGAGTGAATCAGGACCACCTGACAGCCTTCTCCAGATTGCTTGATCTGCTGCTCACATTTTTGTAAGTTCCCAGGTGACAGAAGCTGCCGACCTGAGGACCACAATTGTTAACTATTGCTCTGCTGTACAGAAACCAAACCTTCCAATGCAGATTGCTCTAGGCCTCTCTACCTCTAGAGTACATTTCCAGCTGCTCCTCCTCCTGTGAGTACCCTTGATCAATCAGACTGCCACTCCCTACTCAGTCCCAGAACTTGTCATATTAAGAAACAAAAAAAGAAGTCAAGTGGATCTAGTCTGTCTAAGTTGGTGCAACAGAGCGGGTGTTTCCCAAAAAGCTTCACTTTATTAACATGTAACAGCTTTAATCTGGCTTAAAATTGCTGCAAATGAAGTGCTAACCTTGTCCATGATTATGTATGTGGCCTCAGACAAGCACCTGACTTTTTCTTGCTTAATTTGAATGCCACAAAGGTACTGGTACACACAAAATTACCCCCCCCCAAAATTATACTGAGGATCCTGGGGATATTATGTACACAGCATCATTTAGAGAAGAAAAAGGGAGAGCACCACCTTTATACCTAAAGTGTATATCATATTTATTATGGCATTATGATGACTATTTACTGTATTACTAATTTGTGGTGATGGAGTTTGCTACATCACATTTGTATTACTAATCACATAATTTTCAAAGCAAAAGAAAAGGAGCTATATTGTAAAGCATGAGTTATTTTCCATTATTTGAATATCTAAACAAAATATGTTAATAAAATACATATTTTAATAATATATAGCCCGTAGCTATTTAATAACAAGTACCAGCAAGTTGTGTTATCCATAGTACATGATTACCAAACTCTTACAATATATTCATTGTATTCATAGTGATATTCAAAAAGCCATCTAAAAAGTTCTAAATATCTAAATTCAAGGCACATATAAGATATATTAAGGCATCACAGGTAGCAGTTACAGTTATATTAAAATATACAAATTATTCAAAGTTGAAATATCAATATGTAACATGTCTATATAAAATTTGAATGTAGCATTATATATATATAATATAGGTAATGCTATTTGTTACTTCTACAAAGCCACTACTGTCAATGCTCATACCTCAGTCTATTAAGCAACATAAGCATAAATAATCTTATTATCAACAATTTTGTTAGGATTATAATTTGAATAAACAAATGTCACTGCATGATAGAGGGTTGTTACACTTGCTTGGAGCAACAATGAGTATTATAGAAAAGCCGGGCGGTGGTGGCGCACGCCTTTAATCCCAGCTCTCGGGAGGCAGAGCCAGGCGGATCTCTGTGAGTTCAAGGTCAGCCTGGGCTACCAAGTGAGTTCCAGGAAAGGCGCAAAGCTACACAGAGAAACCCTGTCTCGAAAAAACCAAAAAAAAAAAAAAAAGTATTATAGAAAAGGTGGGGAGATGGCTCTGCAGTTCAGAGCATTTGCTGCTCTTATAGAGGACCTGGGTTGGGTTCCCAGCACCCACATCAGGCAGCTCACAGCCATTTGTAACACCTATTCTAGAGAATATGACAGTCTCTTCTGGTCTCTGTGGGCCAAGCAAGTATAGCAAGATGGGTTTCTGTCTGAATGCTTTTGACCCTCCTTATACCTCAGTTAGGAGCTAAACTGGGTTGTCTAGAGATGATGTTAAAGATCACACCTGCAGCCCTCAGAAGGTAACAGTGCTTACAAGCCCCTTAAAGGAAGGAATAATTTAACTAACAGGAGGCCATGAAGATGAACTTCTTAAGTCCCCAAGACTGGCATCTTCATGAGATGAGGAACAGACTGCTGGGTCATGGGCATGTATATATATAGGTAGGATCACTGAGATGAAGAAGCAGCAAGAGGGCAGGATCTGCAGGCCAAGAGGAGAGTTCTAGAAAAGTCCTCAGAGAAAGCCAGCCATGCTAGCACCATGCCCATGGAACCTCTGCCTCCAGATGTCCGGAAATAAATACATTTCTGTTAAGTCTGTGTGTTTTGTTATGGTTTCCAAGAAGCCACTATAACCTTCCCATGACCCAGTCCCTCCTAGTCTCTTTAGACAAATTCATAGAAGAAGTAATGAAAGGAAACCTTGGGCATATCTGTGAAGAGAGATCAAGGTGAGCACTGTAACTCCTGTAGAGCAGGCCTCCAGTCCCTCTAACTCTGTCTTGCTCCTTGTTCAAAATGTCTATGATGACAGTGGCCTTTATTCTGAACAGAATTGCCTCCAGTGCCCCTCAGTCTTGTTTGTTTTGAGTAAGGCTTTGCAGTGTAGCCCTGGATTGACTAGAATGTGCTATGTAGCTCAGGCTTCATCCTTGTGGAGAGCCCCCTGCCTCTGCCTTCCAAGTGCTGAGATGACAGGCCTGAATTACCACATCTAGTTTCTAGTCTGAAGTGTTTCTTCAGTATAATGTCTGCAGGCAGCATGTTTGGAACACTTAGCTCTTTATCTGCAGGCAGCATGCTTGGAGCACTTAGCTCTTTAACTGTAGGCTGCATGTTTGGAGCACTTAGCTCTTTATTTACCAGCAGGCGGCATGCTTGGAGCACTTAGCTCTTTATCTAACTGCAGACTGCATGTTTGAAGCACTTAGCTCTTTATCTGAAGGCTGCATGTTTGGAGCACTTAGCTCTTTATCTGAAGGCTGCATGTTTGGAGCACTTAGCTCTTTATCTGAAGGCTGCATATTTGGAGCATTTAGCCTCTATCTAACTGTAGGCTGCATGTTTGGAGCACTTAGCTCTTTATCTGCAGGCTGCATGTGCTGAGCATTAGTTCTTTATCTAGCTGCCTTTATCTTCCTCCTCTTCCCTTCTCCAATTTTTCTCATATCTCCCCTCCACATTCAATATTTTCTGCCCTTCCTCTCCTGGTTCTCATTTTTTTTCTCCTATGTTCTCTCTCCTCTTGACTAAGCTCTTTTCCAAACAATTTCTTAAAAGTCCTTCCCCACCCCTCACCTCCCACAAAACCCATATTTTTTCTGCTTCTTTTTACCCTTGAACAAACATTCTCCAATATAAAATACCCCATGGCCTGTTTTCTCTGAATTCAACAGGCAGTTAAGTGACATCATTGGTTTGACAGACCACTTCCAGACAGACTAGCTAAGAATGAATGGAGGTTTGGGGGTTGTCTGGAGGCCTTCCACGTCTTCAAATTCATATTACTAGGCAAACATGAAGTCCCCTTAGTCAAGAGTTCTGTTGCAGACAGTTAAGGTAAAAATTTCATGATTGCTGGAGTATTTTTGGTATCTTTAAAATGGCCAAGTCAGTGTGGAAGAAGGCAGTGACAATGTCACCACAGAAGTGACATCCATTTGTGAGCTACTGGGATAAGATCAAGATGGAGTCTGAAGGCTGAGCACAGCTTGTCAGCACACATCATATCTTGGTTCCCATCATGTCTTCTCCAAAGCATTCCCTGCCATATTAATGTAACACTATAAGGCAGAAATCTCTCAACATCGAAATTAACACTACAACTCCCTGACTGTTTGGCTGCTTTAAGGGAAATGAAAGGTGAGGAATCTCTTGGCTGGTCACAGAATTTAGTCTCTCAGCTCTCCAGGCTTTTGGATTCCATTCTCCACACAGAATAACATACTTAAATCCATAAAAGGACTTCTGAAATTGTGGGAGAAATATGGCTTAACACGTTTCCACTAGCCCAAAGAAAATAATTGGTATCCCAATAAAGTCATTATTAAAAGTAATAGATGGACACAGTCTGGAAAATCACTTTTGAAAAGTTCAAAACAGGACGAAACAGGAAAATGTCTGGGTTTCAGAGAGTTATTAGCAAACATGTGCTGTCTCTGCAGTGGACGGAACCTCTGGCCATGAATTACACATCCTCTCTATGCCTATCTTCTAATGATGGCAGGATCTATGACTTCCAGGCGTGGTTTTAGAAAGAAAACTAGGAATGGAGAGGCAGCGACAAGCAGAGTTTGCTGCAGTTTTTGATACTACAGGTATTAATCAGTTGTAGGGTGAGTCTTGTGCCATAGGCAAATGAGAAAAGGCAAAGCGGAATGAAGTGTTTCACTCACTGCTGCTGGAGTTAAAAGAAACCTTCCGATTTTGTATACACAGGGATTCTGTCCCTGAAAAATCACGTAATGGCAGAATATGTTCTAAGTTAGTTGTCAACTCATTAACAAATTATCGTTTCTTTCCTAGCTAGTTTTCTCTGTGTATGTTTCTGAACAGAGTCCATGGTTTCGTAAGATCAGGGAGCCATTCTCAGAAAGACCTCCTAAGGTGAGTTGACTTTTGTAAGAACATCAGAGAGTGCACAAGACCTGTGAGGCTGTTCCTGCGTAACACAGCATACTGTTGTATAGTAAGCTTCGTGCGTGTGTTTGTAGATGTTCGTACGTGTGTGTGTGTATGTGTGTGGGTGGGTGCACATACAAACACATGTGAAGGCCAGAGGTCACACTCAAGTGTTTTCCACAGTTGCTCTCCATTTCGCCTTTTGAGAACAAGACAGTAGCTTGAGAACAAGACCCTGCTTCTTTCCATCTCTTGGATGTTCTTTATCAGTGTGAAAGTAGAAGAATGCCTTTAGATAAACACATGGGTGGTGTTCTAAAATGAAGAATGGTTTGAACATCAGGCATAAATTTTTAATTTAAAAAGTCAAACAGGGCAAGCCAGGGGACAAGTTGAGTCTCACGCAGTAGCATAAACACAAGTCTAGCTAAAGTTCAAAGACAGAATACAGGAAGCCATAACCAAGGGACCCACTGGAGCATGAGACTACAGGGAAGACACCAACATCTGGTCCAGAGTCACACTCAGGGAACTCTTACACTGCAAGTGACAGAGAATGTGGAGTAAAATAACTCCAGAGCTCGTGCGTGTCCACTTTCACAAGTATAAACAGTAAATGAGATGATCAACTTAAAGAGGAGCAAAGGTGACTGAGAAGCTGCAAGAGGAGAGAAAACAGCAAGTATCAGGAACCGGACACCACCCACATCTTCAAATAGTCAGTAAGGAGCATGTGCAGAATAAAGAAAGCTACTGGAGAGAAAGACCAAGTCACATACAACTAAATAGCGGCTGATTGTTAAAAAACAAAACAAACAAACAAAAAACCAAAAAAAACCCCTAAAATCCAGAATAGAATGTCTTAGACCGGTGCACTTTATCTTCTGAAATACCAAAAAAGTATAACCTAGATTACTATACTCAGGAAAACTGTCATAATTGAAAGAGAAAGAAAAACTTGTTGCAATAAAAGCTGGCTAAAGACTATGGCACAAAGCTAATCTTAAAGAGATACTAAAAGGTATGCTCTGGACTGAAGAGAAAGATACAAATGAATGTTGATGAAGCAGGAAGAAAATCTCAAGGGGCCCCTCCCCAAGATAAAGAATTACAGGGAACTAATGACCGCTGTGAGAGGGAGAATTAGCTAGCTTCTCCCAGGAATGGCTATCCAATACAAAGTATTCAGCCCTGAACACATACACATACCAACGAAGATGAACTCAGCAGGCTATATTTATCTATCTGTGCATACTTACACACATATATATGAAATAATAATCAAAGAAAGGGAAGCTATCAATTTTAGAGGGAAGGACATGGCAGGGGTTGGGAGAGGAGAGGACTTTGAAGGGGCTGGAGGGAAGAAAGGGAAGGGGAAAAGCGGTATAATTATATTTTAATTAAAAATGTATAAGATGCACGCGAGGCTGTAAACTTCTTTAACTCCAGTCCCAGGGTGTCTAACATCCCTCTTCTGGCCTCTGTGGCCACTGCATGAACATGGTATACCGACAAGGTTGCAAGCAACACATCTACTCACATTAAATAAAATTGAAAAATAATTTTAAAAATCCTGAAGACATAACACAAAATGAAACAAACGAATGAACAATAGCAACAGAAGACAGAAAAATGGATAATACCCTCACAGAAACAGATATATAGGTTGATAGAATAAAGGATACAGATATAAGCCAATGCAACCACAGTTGCCTGATTTTTGACAATGGTACCAGAAATACACACTGGAGAAAAGACAGCATCTTCAACACATGGTTCTGGGAAAATTGGACATCAATATGCAGGAGCGTGAAACAAGATCCTTATCTCTCACCATGCATAAAATTAATTCCAAATGAATGAAGGACCTCAACATAACATCCCACACCCTGAAACTGCTAACATTCAAAGTAGGGTGTACACTTCAACGTCTAGGCTGTGGGAGGCCAGCTCCCACTTTTTCCCCAGGGTACTCTTGAGGAGAGAGGGATAAGAAATGTTAGATGGAAATATAGTGGGGAGAGAAACAGACAGGAACACAGAATAGCTTCAGGAGGGCCTGGATCAATATCCACCACCGCCCTCTGTCTCCTCAAAAGGGCTTTTTATAAGAATGCTAAGGGGAGGAGCTAAAGACCCTCCCTAACTCAGCCAAGCTCAGAACCTTTCAATCTCCTGGTAACAACGCATGTGGTCAACCCATCCTCTAATGCAGCCCTGCTGGGTAAAGCAATCTCAGATCTCACTAGGAAAACTCTCTGGGCCTCCACACTAGGCCCAGGTAAGGACTTTCTAAATAGACTGGTTGATCCAGAAGTAGGACCAATAATTGACAAGCGGGACCTCATAAAACTAAAAGCTTCTGGGCAGCATAAAGTGAGTGAGTGAACCACTGAGTGAAGAGGCAAACCACAGAGTGAAAAAAAAGGTTTATCCAGAAAAAAAAAAGCAAAGCCCTCTAAATATCAAGAAAACAAAATAAAAATCATGGACAAACAGAAAATTCCCAGACGAAACACAAAGGGCAAATAAACATTTTGAAAAAGTGTACAACAGCATTAGCCACACAGAAAATGCAAATTAAAGTTATTTTGAGATTTGATCTCACTTCAGTAAAAAGGGTTATCATTAAAAAATCAAATATCAACCAATACTGGTGAGGATGTGGTGAAAAGAAACGCACATTCATTGTTGGTGGGAGTGGGTGGTGCTGTAGCTTCTGTGGACATCAGTGTGAGCATTCCTCCATAAGCTAGAAATAGAACTCCCATTTGACCCATCCATACCACACCTAGGCACACACCCAAAGGAGTCTATCTTACCAGAGAGACACCTGCTCACCAATGTTCACTGATGCTCTACTCAGAATATCTATGGGATCTCCATCTACTGAAGAATAGATAATGAAAATGTGGTAGAAATGCATGATGGAATTTTATTCAGTTGTGAAGAAAATGAAATTATGAAATTTGAATGTAAATGGATGGAGCTTGAAAAATTATACTGAGCAAGGTAACCAAGAGCCAGAAAGATAAATACTGCATATTCTCTTTCATATGTGGATCCTACCTTCAAATCTTTTTATTTGTAAATGTAGCTTGGTGTACTCCTAGAAGTAAAGAATTTAGAGAAAGGTTAGTTATTGAGGTATGGGGTGCCATAAGGAAGAGGGAATGGTAGAACACAGGTAATAAATAGATAGAATTTGGAGATGCTAAGTTTAGGCAGGGATGGAGGAAGCAAAGAGAGAGGATTAACCAGAATGCAAAGGGTGTGAAAAAGCCATATAGAAACTTGTTACTTTGTAAATCAATTAAAAAATATAAGTTAAAAAGAAGAGAGATGCTTGCAAAGCTGGATGATGATGCTTCTGAAGCCATGGGATTACTCACCACAACTCCCAGTGCTACATTTGGTAAAATAAAAAGCTGAATGGCTAATAGCTAGGCAGGAAGTATAGGTGGGATTTCTGGGGAGAGAAAGGAAGAGGAGAAAAATCTAGGCTCATTGGAGATGCCAGGAGACATGTAAGAGGAAGAGAATCTAGGTGCATGGGAGATGGTAGGAAACATGGAGACAAAACAGGAGGTGCAAGATGGAAGAGAAGTAACACCCTGTGATAGAATGAGATTAATATAAATAGATTTATTTAAATATAAATAGATTAGTTTAAGTTATAAGAGCTGGTGGGACAAGCCTAAGCTAAGGCTAAGCTTTCATAGTTAATAATAAGTCTCTGTGTTGTTATTTGGGAGCTGGCGACTTAAAAAGAATATCCATCTACATACTTCCTTATATGCTGGTGGTCAAGGAGACCTCACATGCCCTCAAACCATAGAGGGTCTTGCCATTATTCTTGGTTTCCCCTTGGAATTTGGTGATAAAACTCTGTTGTTGAAGACACCACAAATATTCTCTACAAATAACAGAAATCAAAGTGAAACTGAGCTGAAAGCAGCCTCCCTGCTTAGTAGCTCTGACAACATTGGAAGACTCTATACAGTTTTCTGGGATGAGGGGACAAGAAAACTTACCCACAGTGTTATTCAGCTGTGAATTCCACAAACTGTGATGCCAACTTTACCAGCCAGCATATGTCCACTGGTATAATGAGCTCTGATTTGGATCTGAGGCATGTTATAAAAAAAGAAAATTCGTGCATGATACTGTAAATCCAGTCAAAAGTCATGTGTAAGGAACCCCATGCTCATGTAAGCTGTCACAGTGCCATGCTGCCTTCTGAATAGTTACAGTTTTGACCATAGACAAATGTTACCAGCTTTTATCAGAAAAGTGTGTTTTCAATGAATAGAGGTGACTGTACAGACACAAGGCTGCCAAGGACACTAAGAATAAGTGATCGATGAGTGTTCAGCCTTAAAAAGGACATTTAAACCACCCCATCTAAGACTCAGCAATCACTGCATAAGAGGAAAGAATGTAAAAGCTGGAAGATAGGGTAAAGGGCTGTGAAATGCTGTCTTCTGGCCATGGCATAGTCAAGGCAGCCATGACTTTACAGCATCTCTGGCTGCCTGCATTGGGCCTATAAAAGACTGTAACTGTCAGCAGTTAATTATGTATCAGGGAGGGAATCACAGGACCCTACCCTTCCTGCTCAAATATTGGTAACTGGCAGGTTCTTGGGAAGGGACAGCCATCATCTTCTTGTAGAGGAGCAGTCTTTTAATCTATTGAAGAACCCATTGGGCTTCAGTGAATAGTTCCACACCCATGGTTCCACAGTCAGCTGTAGATAAACTCAGTGGGCGGAAAAACAAAAAGGACACGTTTGTGGGGACAGAACTTCTAGGAGGTTGGAGGGTTATAGGGTGAAAGGTGTATTAGGCAGGGTGGGAGGTCAGAGCAATCAGACTCACTGTGTCTATGTATAGAATTCTCAAAGACAAATTCAATTAAAGCTACACACCGAAATCCCCTCCCCATACACACCGAAAAGCAGCACCACGGCCTCTGTTCCATGCTCTGAGAAGTTTTGTGTCTACCTTAGCTAGTGCAGCAAGGCACCTTCCTCAGTAATAACTAGTAGCAAAACTATAATTACATATATGTTTAAACCAAATAATAAATGAATGAATGAATGAATAAATAAATAAATAAACAAATAATTAAATAAATAAATAAAAAATAAGCCGAGCCTAAGGAAACTCTTAAAGGTTTTGTGAGAATATTGTCTGTGAGGCCAGCAATGTGGGTCAGTGTAAAAGGTGCTGGCCACCAAGCTTGAACTGAGTTCAGTCCCTGGAAATCATATGGTAAAGGAGAGCACTGTTTCCTATAAGTTGTCATTTGACTTCCATACATGTATCATGGTTTACACATGCCACCCACTCCGGACAGACACACACACACACACACACACACACACACACACACACAATGCACACGCACATGTACACACACACACACACACGCACACACATACACACACACAGTAAAATGTAAAATAAAAATTGTAAAATAAATTATTCTCTTGGAAACTGTAGTTTTCTCCTGTTCCTTCTAGAGAACTTCATTTCCCATCCAAGCACCCACATGGGTTACCACTTTGCAAGAAAAATGTAGGTGCTAGTCTGAAAAACTTGGTGGCAACAGTGGAATTTGATTGCACATGCTCATAGTTTGTGGTAAAGACACATCTTAACTTGATAAACTGAGCTGTGTGCCTTAGTGTCCATGAGACTCCAACATGCTTTCTCATATGTCCCAAAGCCATCACACAGAGAACATGTCCCTCACAACTGCAAGTTTCCTTATTAGACTTGGTTATGCTTTCCAGCTCTTCCCAAGCTGAATCTGCCCCTCATCTGCGCAAAGCACTCGGCGATGATGCAATTTCTTTTATTGTTCTATTAAAATATAAAACTTGAGAGTAAATATTAGGAAATAAACCTCAGAGATCCACGGAATGACAGAGAGATGGAGAGATGATCACCTCCTTCTCTCCACCTCCTGGATCCAAAGGACCACACTACCCATCAGCTCCTCTGCTTCCTCCTCTGTGTGTCCCTTTATCTCCTTTTGAATCCACCAGGAAACTCTATTCTCCACTCTGGCCAGCTGAATGCGAACTTCGCCCTCCTAACTGAGGTAGGACTGTATTGGTGGTCTTGGAGCATTCAGCACAAACAAATCTTCCCCAACACAGAGATCTGTTTTCTGTCTCCATCCATCAGAGGACAGTTCCTAGAATTTTCTGTAGTGGGAACCACCAAATATGCGCAGGTTTTCATTCTGTTTTTGTCTTACTAGCTATAACTCTGTGTTACCATTTTAGCAGTTGCTATTGAATGTAGTAATATAAGTTCACTGTTTGGTTGCTTATACTATTTCCCTTACAGTATTGTAATGATTCATGTCTATTTTTTCCCTCCCAGGTTTTGTGTGATTGTAATCACACATTTTGCATGCTCTGATTTTATGGAATAACCATTGTTTACTCTTTGGTTTCTTATTGTGTGACTTGCAACTGTTTAGATGTATTCCCAAATTTTTCTTTTTTGGTGCTTTTGTAAAGGCTATTGTCATTTTAATTTTAGTTTGCAATGAAAAATAGGCAAATAATTTAAATAGACATTTCCCCACCCAGAGAAATACAAGTAGACATTTAAATATATGAAAAACAAGTTACTCAGTTTCATTAGCCGTAGGGTGAATTCAAATCAAAACCACAGGGAGATATGATCTCATTCTAGTTGGAGTTGCTGTTATTTAAAAAAATAAAACATACAAAAAAGCCAAAACAATGTAAGTTGTCAAGGATGTGTGAGAAGTGAATTCTTACACAGGCTTGGTGGAAATTTAACTGGTTGATCCATTAGGTTGAACAGCATGGATGTTTTAGTTCAAAATTCTATGCTCTGGATAAAGTAACCCTTGACTACAATCCCAGTATCTGTAATCCTGAAGGAAGGGGATTCTGAGTTTCAGGTCAATTTGGGCTAGATAGTGAGACTCTGTTTCAAAAAAAACATAATGAACTCTAATTTTTTAATTGGAAATGAATGTGCCACATGAGCCACATATCTTACTTTGGGTAGACAGCCACATAAAATGAAATTTACATTCCCAAAAGATACCTACATGCCTGTGTATATGTGGTATTATTTAAAATAGCTCAGATAGTGAATCTGCCTAGGTGGCCTCTCTAGGATGAATGGATGTAGTATAGCAAGTCCACATGGCAACACATTATTCATCATAAAAAAAGAGAGCCCTGCCGCTGGCAGCAGAATGATGTAAAGGGGGGATACTATTTTAAGTGAAATAAGCCACATGCAGAAGACAAGCATATATTCTTTCTTGTATGTAGAAGCTAAAAGAAAGCAACAATTATTTGTCACTTTCTGAACTATTAGCAACTTCCTAAGAAATGAACATGCTTTCTAGAGTGACATCTTGAAGATCCATTAAGACCCAAAACTAAAATTCATCTCTGCTTTTTTTTTTTTTCAAGACAGGGTTTTTCTGTGTAGCTTTGTGCCTTTCCTGGAGCTCACTTGGTAGCCCAGGCTGGCCTCGAACTCACAGAGATCCACCTGCCTCTGCCTCCCGAGTGCTGGGATTAAAGGAGTGCGCCACCAACGCCCGGCCATCTCTGCTTTTACAGTACTTAAATCTACATTTAATAAATTCATTAATAGTTTGACTTAAACTGTAGCTAAATTTTCATTAGTGCAAAACTTTGCACGAAAATTAATTTATTTTATGAAGTGTCTTTAAATATCAAAGCCAGTTTCACTTATTTACTTATACTTTTTTTAGAAACAAGAATTATTTAAGGAAAAATTCCTTGGATTTTGAATCTATTTCAGAGTTGCAGACACGATTGCCAAGTTATTTGTTTTCCTCTCCAACTATAGACAATTAAGGATTGCCAAGAGAGGGAAAGTTAACTTTTCCCAGGGATGAGCACCCAACTGGATATCCATTACCAAATGGTCAGTCCTGTTCTTTCTTTCTCTCTCTCTCTCTCTCTCTCTCT
>CABHPH010154686.1:0-44046 GCA_902168325.1 Peromyscus nudipes
CCCCCCCCCCGCCCCCCATCTCCAGGCAAGCTTTATTTATTAACATACAAATAAAATATCACCACATTTCAGCACAAATAAACTATCACCACAACTATTCATCATAGTTACTTTTAAAAAATATGTGCACCTAGGAGTGTCTTTGAAAATAGCTGGCACTCACTAAGTACTTGCTATATGCTGGACACTGGTTCCATTGTCTTTTGTTCATTGAGACAATGTCTCTCTATTTGGCACACAGTGACAAGAAACTGTCTATAGAGCCCAGACTGGCCTCAAATGTGTGATCCCTGCATCAGCCTCCAAGTTTTAGGAGGTGACAAGCATGGCAGAGATTCTGTGACTTATGTAAGATCACAAAGTTTTTAAGGAGTCCACTGGGCTCCAAGTCAGAGCTGCCTCTGAGTCTGTGGCTCCAGAAAGCCTTTGGGCAGCCCCTGGAGTCACCTGCAGTCTCTGGGCATTAGTAATATGCAGGGAAGGTCTGGTTTTGTTTTGGTTCAGGTTGACAATGTGTTATCAGTTTATACATCTAAAAGTTGATCCTTTCAAAGCATATACAAGTGGTGTCATTGAAAGAAGGCATGATAAATCCTAGGTCTTGGGGACTTAGGAGAATACAAAGAATAGAACACTTAAAGCTGTTTTCTAGGAAGCTTGAAGTGAACAGAGAGGAGCGTCCTCAGCTACAGCAGCTGCCCAGTGTGTGCACTTTGGATAAAACTGTGGAGATGCTGTCATCTCAGAGTTTCCTCATGTGACAGGAGTGTGACAGCCTGGCTGACTGAGCACCTTTGCCAAAGGTGGCGTATGGCAGTTACTGAGACCATGGGTGTTATAAGCGGGAAGTTTGTTCACAAGGTGGCCACCTGTGAGGAGACTAGAAACCCGAGCCTAACATGCATCTCTGCAGGAGTGCAGAGCCTTGATGTTTAGATTTGTGGGCACAGCCACAATGCCAGCATTTGTCAAGCACACAGCAGCATCTAGAGTTTGAGACCAGGCTGGGTAGCAGAGTTCTAGACAAACAAGGCTACATGGGAAGCCACCAGACCAGGAAGGAAGAGAGGAAGAAAAGGAGAGGGGTACACTGGAGTGTGGGGAGATCACTGGTGGTCTTCATGTGTGTACTCATCTTCCTAGCTCTTCTTCATACATGGTCAGCAAATGGAGTTAGTATGACCTGCTGAGACTGAAGCTCTGGGCCCTCATGTTAGTGTCACTCACCGACACCTGTGCATGGCCAGATGATGACCTGCAGACTTCTCAAAAAGCAGCCTTGGAGTCCCTGTAATGTAAAGTGGGCCACCATTATCATCATGATGTACACATCAGCACTGTCACTTACACCAAAACCAGTAGGAAATTCATCATAAATTTCTCAGCCATGTGGCCTCCAAAATTAATGGTTTTTAAAGTCAACTAAAACAAGTAACTCAGATCACTCTCAGGTTTGTTTAGGCTGAGTTTGTATGAAGCATATCAGGTACTCTTTGAAGCTGCCCCATCAGCTCCCACTCAGGGAGTAGAGGGAGTCCTGAAGGCTGGCTGGCAAGAGAATTTGGAGTTTCATTCAGGAAATAATTTTCACTAAAATAGCATTTAACATTCAGTCAAAATTCCTTATCTACCTTTTTTTTTTTAGTTCTAAGAGAAAAATCTCTGCAATGTTTTAAAGCCAAATATATTAAAATCATTTAAGCTGATCAGTATGTACCTAACTTTTGATTTTTCACTGTACGTCCGGGGCTATGTTCCTGGTGCAGCAGCATGTTCCACTGATGAGCATGGACATGGGTTGGTTATGTGCTCAGCTGTGTCTGCCTGCTGAAAAGCCTTAAATAACTAGATAAACATACAGCTGCTGACCTAAGGTTCCTACACTTTGGGGTGAGTGGCCCAGGAAATTCACTCTTTGTCATTTTGACTTGGTTTGAAAATGAACCTGGGCTGCTTTCCAACTCAAAGAGCCATTCAGTTCCAAAGACTCCTAAATTGTCCCAAGGAGCTCATTGTGGCAGCAGATGATTTGTGTTTGGCTGGGCATCCTAATAGCAAAAGCTGTCTGCTCTGGCAAGCAGCAGCCATGGCAGGATGTAGAATCGCCCTCCCCAGTGTTTTTCTTGATGAGGTTGTTTTTCTGAAAAGCAATCCCCCATCCCCTGTTTAGCCTGACCCCACAAGAGCATTGTGCAAGTGGTTTTCTTGAGCTCGCAAATAAATAGCTTCTGATAGCAGGGTGACTGTTTTATTGCATCAGGAACAACTTGTATGGAACTTAGAATCAGTACCAGAGGTTTCCTGAGACCAAAGCTGTACTTCTGCTACAAAGCTAGCAATCAGTTACCAGTAAGGCTGTGAGAGACTGGGAAATACAAAATAAAAGAGGCAGGAAAGGGTTTCTGGAAGATTTTTCTTCTATAGGACCCAGTGGACCAATCTGTGTTCATCCACATGACTATAAATGTCTATTGTCTGGCCCTAGGCAGGACTAAGTCCTGGTACCAGTGGCTGAACAGAATGCAGTACACTTTGCATGCAGGCCCACTTGCTACCTGACTGCACAGGGAAGGGGAGATTCACAACTCGGAGAAGTCCAAAATTAAGAGCACATCATTGCCAATCTTATCTGTACATGTAAACACATGTGCGTATGTATGTTCAGGGTACTGTTTAAAAGACAATTACTCATGGGGGGGTGTGATCAAAGTCCTGTTTCATCACATTGCTCTAAACTTGGCAGAGCATCACTGAGATTTACTTCACCGGGCTTTTGAAAGAGTTTAAGTAGACCATGAGCAGGATTTGACCACTGATGGACTGAGAGGAGAAAACGCAGGTGCTGAGCATCTTCCTTCTCCTGTTCATCTCCAGAATGAAGATGCAAGGTAGACAACCCCATTCCTCAGTTAACGAGGCACATTGTGGTTGACTGAAAGAGTGATGAAATGGTCCATTTTTAAATAGATACAGGCTGGTCTGGACTATCTGCTCATCCTAGTGTGAGTTTTGGCAGAGTGTCTTTCAGGGCACAGGGTGATTTTACCTGTTCCTCGGTTTCCAGTTTTAGGCTTCTCATCGTACTCCTTGATCGTGCTCTCAGGGTCTGAGGTCTGTCTTTCCTTCCGGCACTAGTTTTCTGTGTGTTCTCTCTCATTTATTTTCTTGCTCAGCCTGGTTATCAGTTGCCCAATTTTATTGATGTTTTCAAGGAAGTGGATGATTTTTTTATTTTTCTCTTTCCTTATTTCATAAGCATATGTGTATTTATGTGTTATGAGCACATGTGTATGTTTGTTTACATGTGTGGGTGTATATGTGTGCATGCGCATATATACATATGTGCACATGCTTGTGGAGGCCTGACATTGACACAGGGCATCGTCCTCATTGCTTTTCACTTTGTTTACTGAAGCAGGTGATATTGGAGACTATCAGAGGGCACTTAAGTGCAATGGAGGCTTTCTTGCCTCTAGAGATCATGACTTAAGAAGCTACAGTGCAGAATCATCAACAGCCCCCAAAGTCACCATCAGCCAGCGGCTTCCAGTTCCTGTGTCTTGCAAACATACATGAATGAATGAATGAATCTCACAGACAGTGGAGGAGTGAGTTTAGCTGTGGGTGAGAGCCCAAGGGGAGGAAGCAAGCAGAGCTGCAGGAGCAGGTTCCAAACAAGGCCAACCATGTGTCCTGACTGAGGGTTTGTAAAGCTTGTTGGGCTGCAGCATGGGCCGAGCTGGTCAGTCCGTGCATCTCTTCATCACTGTTTGCACAGGAGTTTCGGGCACACCTTCCAGGGCCAATGAAGCATCCGGTCATTCCTCACAACTGTGTTCACTAGATTTGTTACATAAAAGGAGAACAAGCGGGAACAGCCAGAACACAAACCAGGGCCCCTAAGCGGTTTTAGTATTTCTGGCCTCACCACAAGACAGAGCTTCAGGTAGAAACGAGAACGTTTCCAGCTCTGCACTTGGCAGAGCTGGCTCCCCACTTTGAAGGCCCCACACCAGAACTGCCTGTTTCTGTCTCCTGTTCTTGTCACGGGGTCTGTCACTGAAGAACCGGGGCTCCCCAGTTACAGCTAGTCTTCACCCAGGGCTCCCCTGTCTTTGCCTCCAGAGTGCAGGCATTATGTGATGCTAGGGGTCCATATTCTGGCCTGCATGCTTAAGGAGCAAGAAGTCGACCTGCTGAGCTGGCACCCTAACCCTGTTCTCTACTTTTGATTCCCTGATTTCCATCGGATCATCTGCCTTGCTTGGTTGTGACTGCTCTTCCTTATTCCCAGCACTTCAGGTCACTGGTCCAAGGCCTTGTCCTCCGCGCTGTCCTTGCTGCTCTTGTCCCCTGCACCGTTGTTGGGCCTTCCGTCATCATACGCTTACTTCCATGTTCCGTTAGGTTTGTTCTGTCTCCCGAGATGTCTTTGACTTGGGTCCTTTTCAGAAGTGCACTGTCTACGTTTCAACTATTTGGAGGTTTCCATGTACCTGGCATTGATTTCCAGTGTAAATCTGCTCTCTTCTGAAGCAGTGCTTGTGTGGTTGGTTTTAAATTTGTTAAAGTGTTTTGTGGTCCAGTATGTAGTATATCTTGGCATTTCTATATGAATCTGAGGAGAGTGTGTGCACCCTGCTGCTGGGGGATAAAAAGTCTGTAGATGTCAATTACATCCAGTTGATTGACAGTGCTGTTCAGTTCAATTACACCCTTGTTGATTTTCTACCTGCTGGATCTGTCAGTCACTGATAAAGGGGGACAGAATTTACCAAGTACAATAGTGACTCCATCCACTTCTCCTTACCAGTTCTATGAGTTTTTGCCTCATGTTTGTTGACCCTCTGACTCGAGGCACATGTACATTAATGATTGACAGCTCTTCTTGGAGACTTGATCCCTTTATCATTCTTTAATGGCTCTCATTATCCCTGATCATTTTCCTTCTTCTGAAATCTGCTTTATCCAAAATTAATATAGCTATTTCAGCTCTCTTTTGGCTAATGTGAATGTGGTGTTCCTTCCTCTGACTCTTTACATTCACTGTTTGTGTTTAATATTTGAAGCAAGTTTTTAAACTATATTATTCAGGATTCCGTTGTCTCTTATGGGCATTTAGACCATGCCCATCTAAAATGATTATTAATGCATTTGGGTCACTCTCTACCACCATGGTAACTTTTTTCTTCACTACACTTGCCCTTTATTTAGTTTTAGCTTGTTTTTCCCCTTTATTTGGCATGTCTGCTATTAATTAGCACTCAGCTGCAGTACCCAAACTATTTTCTTACAGTTGCTCCAGAGTGTGGAGTACATATTTACGGCAAATGAATCTACTTCCAAATACCACTTCATTGCTTACAATTAAAATATTTTAACAGATTTCCCTAGTTTCTCTCTCCAGACCCTTACATGTCACATTGACGTCATTTGCTTCCCCCATCCATAGCTGTACAAGTCACCAATCACATCACTGTTACTATGACTTCATAACAAAGACTATTATCTGATAGATTAAGGATAAGAAAAACTAATGATTTCATTTTCCCTTTATACCTAAAGCTACATTTCTGACCTCTGTCACATTTCTTTCCTCTTTAGCATTTCATGTGGGATGGGTCTATTTGTTTTGAAGGTTAAATAAAAGAATGCTATATACACTTACAAAATTGAAGCTATTCACATTTCTCAGTTATAGTGTTCATTGAGTTGCCAACATAAAAATCACTCTCATGTGTCACACAGACAAAAGAGCTCTAGAGATTCAAGGTGAATAGCTGTATGCATTACTAGCTGTTGGGAAACATGTCTGAGATGTCACTGGGAGTATTGCAAACAGTAGGCTGGAGTTGGATTGCCACCACGACACATCTGGAACAGAAAAAAGCATGACTATAGGTGCTGAGTCTCACAGGGAAATCCAACTCCACTGTACACAGTCCATCCAATCTGTGCTACCTAAGAAGTATTTTCTTCAGATTCACGAATTTGTTATTGTTGTTGTTGTTGTTGTTTCTGAGTTTCTATTGCACTCATTCTCTCTGCACTCAGGAACAGCGCCAGTAACCACCTTCATGTTGCATAGGCAAGACAAACACAGAATGACCAGTGTAGAAGTTTTCCTGAGTTTAGTCATCAACACAGATATTTAGGGTTAGGAGTCTCTGTTTCAAGGCAGAGTCAGATTGATCTCTGGTGACACATTGCAGATATCTGGTGACATACCAGCATACTACGGGTTCTTCTGAAGCTTCCCCTTGTGGACTTGTGAAGTGTGGCCCCTCTTGGGAGCCAGGTCAATGATGGAGACCCTCTCCTAGGCTTTCCTTGACCAGAAAGTTTGGGCCAAAATTTTCTCCAATAATAGACTCTTAAGAAGAAACAAAACCTCTACATAGTCTGATCATTTCTTCACAGTATTCAGGGTTGGTTTAGGAGCTATCTCTTTAGCAGCTTTACTTGTTTAGCCTACATGCTGTGGAAGCATCCATTTCTTAATCAAATGCTGTTAGTCTGACTACTAGCAAAAAAACTACTTCTCCACCTGCCTTCTAAAGAACAAGCCAAGTCCAATGCTTCCGCACTTGACCTCTGGTACAGTTATGTGGACACATCATATTCCTCTTTTCAAGGATTCAGTTAACAAATATTTACTTGGTCAAAAATTAAGTACAGAATCCCACCACCTAAAACCAAGGCAAAAGCAACTACGTTGCAAACTTCTTGAAAGCAGATGGTTAAATCTCACCAATGTGAGCTCAGTGCTCAGAGCTGCCTGTGTGTGCCACCCACAGATGTTAAAAACTGTGTTTGCAAGCCATGGTTCTGCATGCCTGCTGGCCCAGAACTCAGGAGGCTAGCACAGGAAGACTAACAAAAGTGTGAGGGCAGCCTGGCCTGTGATGATTTCCAAGACTGTCGGGGCTGCAGTAAGACTGTGTCTCAAAAAACAAAGCAAACAAGCAAAAAAACTAGTGTGAATTTAAAGAAAGCTTTCAACTGATAAAAATCTTAGTGGCTAATTGTGTGTGAGGGTGTGATGGGGAATATGAGTGCAGTTGTTAAAAATCTACCTTACAGTTCAAGTTAATCCTAGTGATAATGTGATAATGGTAACAGTATGAACCAGTGGGGTCTCTGTGGTAATCTAATCTCTTTCCTCTAGGATTTTCAGACTGTTCTACCATCATTTGACCTCTTCTCAAAGTATGGAAAATTATATTCGAAAGCTGGACAAATTGTATAAAGGTATGCATTTTTTGCTAAGTACTTCAAAATATATACTAAATAAACAATCAAATGAGACTGACTTAAGTGTCAGGTACTTTAAAATGATATAATCATATTTATGTAAGATAAAATTCCATAAATTCTCTTCATTCTAATCTGATGGTTTTCAACACTTGATTTTATTTTCAAAATATCTTCTCCCAAATGGACTAAAAATACATAAACTAACAGAACTAACAGAAGTTGGGTATCTTCTAATTAAATGACATAGTAAAGATTTATGCAGTGCCTGAAAATATGCCAGTGGTATCCAAAAAGCTAAACTGTTTCTCAGTACTATATTAATACAATATAGTTAAAGTTTCTTTACTTATTTAATATGTGTTTTATTTGAAGAACTAGATGCCTCGAGGGATAGGAAAGAGTCTAGGGTCTCTGACAATTATCAAAGTAGCATAGACAGGAAAAAAGAAAAACCACTGAAATTCAAGAGCCACATGAGCTTTCAATGATCTTATATTTATCACTAAGGTGTTTTCAAATAAAGAAATGATTGCAATCAAGCTAAGATCATAGACTGTATTATGATAAGCCCTTCTTCTTCCTCCTCTTCTTCTTCTTCCTCTTCTTCTTCTTCTTCCTCTTCTTCTTCTTCTTCCTCTTCTTCTTCTTCTTCCTCCTCCTCCTCCTCCTCCTCCTCCTCTTCTTCTTCTTACTTTCCGAGACAGGGTTTCTCTGTGTAGCCTTGACTGTTCTGGGACTCACTCTGTAGACCAGGCAGGTATCAAACTCACAGAGACCCACCTGCCTCTGTCTCCTGAGTGCTGGGATTAAAGGTGTGTGTCACCACTGCCCAGCTTTTGTAGTAAGCTTTTGCACAACTTAAGCAGGTATGAGATGAAATGCAGTTGGAGGAAAAGGTCAAGGATAAGAAATGAGTGTGAGAAATGCCCGGTGTCCTCCCAGCTAACAGCTGAGGGAACATACTGTTCTTTGGGGAAGAGCATAGCATACATAAAGCCTTCCCTACATTTGGTGTTCATATTTCCTCTACCACATATCTCTCTGAAGACTTCTATTTGGTTGTTAATATGTTAAAGACAGATACCAATACTCACCTCTTAACTGTTCCAAAAGAATATATGGGAAGAAATGTAAAATAGTCTGAATTAGTAGAAAAATGTATATATGTATCACCAAATAGGAACACTGTGTCAAAGGTTTAAAGTATCATTGCCATTGAATATTAATGTATCTGTGAGCCATAATATGTTGCATATGTGTGTGCAACTTTTATTTCAAAGATTTATCAATCCTATATATAATGATTTTATAAAGGAATATTTCTTGTGTGACACTGTTTCTGGGAGACATCAGCAGTCATCTATTCATGCCAGATAAGGAACTGATGACAGAAAAAAGGGATCACACCACTAAAGTCCAACTTGGTGATCCAGTGAGTTTATTGGATTGTTTATAAGTACTAGTAAGGAGTTACTTACAGAAGTATAGACACTTCAAAGGCACCTGCATTGCAGAGAGCCCACCCCAACCTGACAACTCATGAAAGATGCAGCCCTGGAGCTCTCTGCATGACTTGTAGGAAGCCCAGTGGGACACAGAGTCTACTCTCCTCAGCAGTTCTTACTTATATAACCTTGGGTAGGGAGGGCCCTTGTGAATCTACTTGGTTTCAGGGACTTTCTGACACTTGTGAGTTGTTTTCATCCTGAGTCTTAAGGAGCCTCTTTTAGAATGTCCTGAGTCTCAAGAAGCTTCCCTCTAGGATGAAATGTTTTAATTCAGAGGAAATTACTAAATGAAAATATTGGAACCAACTTAAATGTTCGTTAATATATAGTAACTTCAGTGAGAGCACATATGGTGTAATTCTATGCTTATATAAAAAGTGTTAACAAATCTTTACCTACTAATCTGACCAAGCACCTACCTAATGTTTCTAAGGAGGCCATGTTAGAAGCCACTGTGCAATTTGATTACATAACAATTTATGTGTGTGTACATGTGTACATACATACTTGTATATCTATTGAACTACATTTCTATATACTCATTTTTATGTTAAATATGTGAATATACATTTATATATTGCAGAAATGATAATGATGGCTATGTCTGGCTGGTAAGATTTTCATTAACTTAATTTTTCCCAGATTCTGCTTTATATTTCAACTTATTTTTTGTTTGTTTGTTTGGTTGGTTTTTTTGTTTTTTGAGACAGGGTTTCACTGTGTAGTCCTGGCTGTCCTGGATCTCGCTCTGTAGACCAGGCTGGCCTCGAACTCACAGAGATCTGCCTGCCTCTGCCTCCCGAGTGCTGGGATTAAAGGTGTGTACCACCACTGCCTGGCTCAACTTATTTTTAAATTTTTATTTAATCAGACAAAGGCAGTGTTAAACCAAATTATCCAGTAAGACCTAATAGTTCTCCTCTACAATTACAAACATGAGGCCATTACAATTCTACTTAATCATGGTAAGTTAAGATACAGTTATTTTATCTGAAGATAAAATACTTGCTAAATTATTTATGGTGAAGGATAAGAGCAAGAGTAACAAATGTTTCACATTGGTTCTAATTAAAAAGCCTGGGCAATGCAAAGATGACACAAATGTGTGGCAGAATTTAAGGAAATGGTTGATGACTCCTCTTAGTGTTTTAAGTATTTTGTGAATTAGCAATAGCATTCATTTCTTTCATTTACCTTTGTAACTGGTCACCTAAATCAGAATATGCTGGGCCCTGTTGGTGTTGTGCTGTCTTCAGCCCCATTCACCCCCCAGACAGGAAGTCTCTAATGAGTAGAGTGGAAAGACATTGTCACAGAAAGCTGAGATCATTGTATTTATGAATGAGGCCCCATGTGGCATGCGTGGGAGTTTTTCTGCATTATGTTTTGATGAATATCCCCAGTCTTCTTTGGAATGGGCTTTGGTCCAGCCTGTCGTCCTGCTAAAATGTGGTTCCATTTGGAAGTCAAATGAGACGAGTTTTAATTAAATGATTGGTTAGACAGGAAAAGCAATGTACATTATTTCCCCTCCAGTATATGAATGGCTCAAAAATTGAAAATGAAAAATAAGTATAGTTGACACCTGGGTTGGGAAAAGGAAAAATGGAAACTTCTGTTGTCTTTATACAGAGGAAACAATATTCTAGCAACTGGGTAAGGAAAATGATTGTATAAGGGAAGAGTGATACGCAAGCATTTAAGCTACATATTTGCCTGCTAGGGGTTAAAATTTTAAGCCACTAAAAAAATTACAAAGCAAATTTGTAACTTTCAGTTTAGACAGAGTGAGCTGGCAAAGAGCAAAGTGAAGACACTTCTGTATCACTCTCTGGGAAACTGTCTTCATACTGAAGGTTCTGTTTGTCACTCAGCCATCAGCTCAGGGGAGGGTTTCCTGTGTTGTTCAGTAACTGAGGCAGATTGTTAGACACAGCATGTGCTCGTGACACCTGTCTGCAAGGTTGCTAACCCGGATGTGCTGTCAGAGGCATCAGAGGGCAGGGAGAGTAAGTGAAAATGTCAGAGAGCCAAGCAGGGTCTTGGCTTCCTAGACAGGGCCTAGGCTAAAGCTAAGAGCACTTGGTGGAGAGTGTGAGAACTGGTCTTAACACGGTGCTCTTTCCTCTCAGTGTGCTGCTGGGTTTTAGAGAACGGAAGAGAATGTCATGTGGAAACGCGGTGAAGATGAAGTGAGCACAAACAGAAGATGACCACGCCCAGAGGTCCAGACTCTACCTGCGTGGCTGATGAGCAACCTTGATCTCAGTCCTCCACCTCTGTGTGCTCTCATGAGTGTCCCCTCTCTCCCTCCCCCTTTCCCCTCCTCTCTCCCTCCTCCCCCAACTCTGGTTCTTTCTCATGTGTCAGAAGAAAAGCTTAAAACCATTTCTGGTTTATTATAAGACTTTCTAGTTTGAAGGGAAAATACAAAGGAGGCTCTTATAAGAACTAATCAGATTTACTAATAAGCCAGACTCACTATGATCAATAAACTATGACATTCATTTTACAGCTTGTGTGTATTGTGTGGGGGAGGTGACATGCATGTGCCATGTGTGGTATTTATGTGGGTGAAGGGGGTATATGGGAGTATGTGGTCTGTGTAGCAGTGGGTGTGTGGAGGTGTTCCTCATTTATCTTTTGAGACAAACACCTTTGAGAATACCTGTAACAACTATAGCCTTTCTACCCAAAGTGTCATAAGTGGTCTATTGAAGTGACCATATTCTGACCCCCATCACTCTACTTACAAGCGATGAACAATTTGGTCTCAGTTCCTTTGTTACTGGACAACAATTAAAAATAGCTAACATGTGAGTAGGATGACACATGATTTGAAGTATGGATAGTAGGGAGTTAGTTAGCATGAAAGTTCTTCCCTGAGAGAAATAATGACACATCCCAACTATACCTCAATGTCTGTTGTTTGACACTATTCCTGAGAGACATGAACAAACCCAGCCCAGGCACGGAACCAACAAGAGATCAAAGGAAGGATACCATTGCAATCCAGCCTGACGATACCATCGCAATGCAGCTTGATGAGCCAGTGAGTTTTATTGAGGTTACTTATAGGAACAGAAATAGCTCAATGAAAGACAACTGCATCCCCAAAACCCCACCCCGGCAAGGGTGACAACTCATGAAGGCTGGAAACCTAGAGCCCACTGCACAACTTGCAGGCAGCTTTCAATAAAGACTGTTTACAGGCAGCTCTGTTGGCCTGAACCCCTTCAGAGAACTCAGATTGTCTGGGAATGTCTCTCAGCAATCCTTACCCTAACTTTTATAAGCTTACAAGAGGGCGGAGACTAGTGCATCTGGTCAGTTTCAGAGACTTCCTGAAACTTTTGAGTTGTTTAGTTTCTGAGTCTTAACATCTCCTTGCATCAGAAGAAACTGCTACACAACAAATGTCCTTGAACTTGAGATACAATAGACACAGTAGTGAATATGTGAGCCAGACTCAGGTGTTCTCAAATGAGAAATGCATTTGTAGGCCTGCTTAGAAAGGAGCAGTAACAAGGTCACCTGGTTTTGTGGCTCTGGCTGTTCCTGTATGACTCTGAGTTGTGGCTTGTTAAAAAGCCAGGCTCTAATAAAGTTCCTATTTGTTCCAAAAGGCTTGAGTTTTCCTAGGGTGTTTATGTTAAATAAACAACTGAGGTTCCATCCCAAATGCATCTTCACAGTAAAATGTTATACTAGGGTTAATGTAGTGGTTAATACCGATTGTCAACTTAGCAGGGTCTAGAATCACTTAGGAGACACTTTCTCTGCAAGCATGAGGACCTGAGGTCAGATTTCTAGCACCCATGTAAAAAAGCAGAGCCTGGCTGTGCAAACTTGTAAACTCGGTGCTGGGGCTTGGAAATGGGCCTATTCTGAGTATTTGCTGGTCTGTCAGCCTGGCTAAAATAGTGAACTTCATGTTCAGTGAGAGGTCCTATCTCAAGGGAATAAGGTAGAGAGTAAGAAAGGAAGATGCCCAATATCCTTCTCAGGCCTCTGCATGCTCACACATGGTCATGTGTGCAGGCTCACTCATGTGTATGTACCACGCATATAAAACATACACTGCAATCATTTGGCAATAGACAAATGATCTACTGTTTTTTGTTTTGTTTTGTTTTAAAGAATTGTTTAGGTGGGAGCTCCACCTCAATCCCTGGCACCCTGACATCTGTATACCCAAAGAGTCTGGAATATTTGGAAGGAGTCTGGTGGAAAATCCACCTCAACTCCCCTCCCCTATCTCTTTCCTAAACCTGCCCCTTCAAAGCCCCCAAACACAACTCCTCCCCAAGCCCACCCCTTCAAAGCCCGCAAGACACAGCTCCTCCCCCAGAGAGGCTCAAGACAACTCCCACAGGGTATATAAGCTGCATCCCAGAAAACAGACATGTGCTTCTTCCCTCTCGAATCCCAGTCTCCTCTCTGTACAGCGGGGAATCGCCCAGGAATGCTTTACCCATTAAACCTGGGCTTTTCCAATTTGGTCTGATTTGGTTTGCTGCGTCAGCAGAGAGGCCTTCAGGGTACAAAAAACTTATCAAGAATATCCTTTCATTATTTTTAAAAATTGCAAACTATTGCATCATTAGTAAATTGATTATAATGAACTATTAATTTTTTCACATACTAATTTACTTAATGGCCTAAAATGCAGAGATATTTTGAAATATTTATGCATAAAATGTTCCATCATTATTTTTGTCAGTGTGGAAGCACAAACATATCCTAAGCAAAAAACATTTTCCTGAATAGTGATTTTGCTTAAAAACATCTCCTTTTACCAAGTAGGTAGAGCACACTTTACAGACTTTGCATGAGTAAAGAAGGAAGCAAGGAGACCCAGAATGGAATTCTGTCTCCGACTTCTTCCCACAGCTACTTGCTGAGACCCTTACCCATCCCTATAGGGAGCTCAGACAGGAAAGAAGAAGACACAAAGCCATTTGCTTCTATGTGTGCAGATGGGCCTTGACCAGAAACCTCAGGAAACAACAGGTAAGAAACCTGAAGGTCCAAGTACACACACAGCAAACAGTTGGGTGTTTTTTTTGTTTTTTTTTTTTCTTTTCTGCTCCTGTTACAAAGAAGTAAATTTTGTTAGAACAAATGTCAACCAGGAAAGAAACATAACATGCAAGACCCTGTGCTTGACTATGTTAAAAAGACATCAGTGAGGCCAAGACACCAGAGGGGTGTGAGCCTCACCTGCTCCACCGCTCTTCCCCTGGAGGCATCTCTGGTTTTTAAACACTGAAGAAGCAAGGAACTAAAATCCAGGCAAACGATGACAGAGAGGAAGCCACCTTTGTAGTCTTATGGCACTAGGGAGCTAGCGACAGAGTTCACAGGTGTGTGAGAGGTAGAATCAGTAATAAAATAGAGACTACAACAGAAAACCATCACCACTAAAATCAAATTCACTAATGCATGATGATCCCATGGATGCTGAGTCAAGACCATTGGACACAAAATACACATCCAGACAATTGTTTCATCCATTTAGGGCTAAAACTACATGACTTACCCCTGTAGTTTGAGTTCTTCTTCTAGTCACTATTAGGGAACACTGGAGTCTTCCTAGTCCGTTTGCAATTCTCTATTCTTTCACCTAAGTTATAGATGTATTAACTATGAATTATGTAATGTCTTGAAAGGATATTTAACTTTATCAAGTATGTAAGGCAAGAATGCAAGGAGATAAGGCAAATACCATGTCCCTGGTGAGCATTCTCTCTGAAAATGCCGGTCTTCAGCTTCCTCTTCTGGTTCTCTGCACTAAAATGGGGTGGCCAATGCATTTTGTGTTCTTTCTGAGAGCAGCTGGAATGAAATTCCCATCAGACAGTGACAGTTTACAGCTGTAAAACTCACACAGAAGACATGCAGAGCCGCACTCTTCTCAGGGCTCCTCCTTTGGTCAACCATAACTTACTATTGCAAGTGCCAATGGCACTATACCTGCTGTCCTGGCAACATTTCTTGCCTAGCTTGCCTAGCCTCAATTTTATCACCTGAAAATTTGAATAATAATTCTTTGAGGGCTATTAAAGGGTCAAAGTCACTTAGCTTGGCCCTTCTGATTCAACATTTTCTCAATAAATAATTGTTCACATTGTTTGGATTGCTAGAGTACTGTCTGGGATTGACAGACACAAACAGGGAGATGTCATGACATAGACAGTGGTTATCTTGAAACATAGGCATGCACTGGTAGCTTCCCACACCCATATTTTCTTGTCACCGTTGTCTTTCTCTTCCTTACTAACTGCCTTCTTGACCTAACTTTCCTCCTCTATAGCTCTACCAAAAGTCAACACCACTTGTTTAGAATGATTGTGAGCACTGAGCAGCTGGACAACCACACCTATCACCCCACGTTTCATCTAGATTTACTCTTTCCTCACTGTCATCACATAGCATGTGGCCTTGGGTTACCCTTTGTAGACATCACAACACATGTCTGAAGCAACAGATTAAAAGAGGCTTTGTTTTGTCTCACAGTTTCAGAAGACTTAGTCCATGGTTGCTTGGCCCCTGGCTTGAGCCCCGGTAGCAGTGGGGATCTGTGACAGAGAACCTTCTTGATCATGTGGTGGACAGGAAGCAGAAAGAACAATGAAGAGGAGCTGGACACGCCTTGGATGCCACTTCTAAGAACATGTCTATAGTGGCCTACTTCTTCAAGGTAGGCCTCACTTCTCAAAGTAGTGCGAGTGTCGGGGCCAAGGGTTCACACAGCAGCTTATGGGAGCATTCTATCTTCAAACCACATAAGGATTCACACAGGAGCTTATGGGAGACATTCTGTCTTCAAACCACTGCAGCATTCGATTTCTAAAATTGCATCCTATCTCACAGAAAGGGTGATGTGTATTTCAAAAGTTTCTGTGGACTGTTGTAAGCCTCAGTGATGGTTAGTGGTGGTGTAGTATTGTTTTCTGAGGTGCATGTATTCATAATTTCAAACCAACTATAAAGGGAAGTTTGGTTTACACCTCTGTTTTTGCATGAAACTTTTGTACCATGTTATGATCTTCAGTTTATACATACACTAAATGGTAAGGACATTCTCATGAAGTGAAAAGCCAATGATAATTGTGTGTTCACATTAGCTCTTGTAGCTCAAATTTTACAAACATTACAAGTAATAACCTTTTATATTTCAAAATCTGTGACCTTACATTTGATAATTCCTACTGGAAAAATAAGCCAAATTTTAAAAAAAGCCTTGGCAGACAAAAGCAAATCTGAACAGTAAATTGGACAGCCTTATAAGGGGGATTTATGCTACACATTTTGACTGCCTAAAGTTAATTTAAGCCATTTAAAATGTGTTTGAATCTAGGCGCAGTGGTCTCTGTGTATAATCTCCAGACTCAGGAGGCTGAGGCGAGAGAATCACTCCAAGTTCAAGGCCAGCCTAAGTTCCTAATGAATTTTAGGCCAGTCAGAGCAACATAGCAAGTTACTATCTCAAAAAGGGCAGGGAGGGCTGGGAAGATGGCTCAAGCCTGACAACCTGAGTTCAGATCCCCAGAAACTGCAAAAGCTAGATGCAGGTGCATGTGTCTACAACTGCAGTGTTCCCAAGGAGAGATTTCCCAAGGAGAGATGGGAGGCAGAAACCGGAGGATCTTTTGGAAGCTCACAGCCAGCCAGATGCGGTACACGGCACAGGGGTAAACAGAGAGAGAGAGAGAGAGACCCTGCCTTAGGCAGACTATGAGGTGAGGAATGTCACCTGAGATTGTCCTCTGACCTCCACACACACCACAGGGTGTGCATGTGCTCTCACACACTATGATGTATGCACACATCACACACACACACATTCACAAAAATTAATACTTTTAAGTGCATATGTGTATACTTTACCCATCTTTGGCATCTATAATGGTTAATAATGAAATATCTATCTCATGGGGAATTCACAACTCTTTTGATTAGTATTTCCAAAACCACATGAATTTAGGAATATTATTCCCGTATTCAGCAAATAAAATAAGACAGGAAAACAGCAAGCTGGAGAATGCACTCAGATCTAAGCTGAGGTTCCAGCTCTGCCTATGGTTGTTTCACGTGGTTGAGAGCAGTCCTCTGGGGCCATGCTATGTCCTCAGCGTGTGCCACAGAGCATGTGCCCATTAGCTGTTCCCTTGAGTGGTGCATTCTGTGGCAGGCCTGGGTGTGATGACAGCCATCTCTTTTGCTATACATTTCAGGCCCAGCTATCCACTGACTCCCTTGTAATGTTGTTGTGAAGGAAAGTGATGGTTGCTTGCTTTTTGTTATCCTTGTAGCAAATCATTTTATCCTCATGAGACAAAGTACAAGGAAGGGAACAAGACAAAACCTGAAATCACATTTTCATGTGAAAAGCACAGTTATTTTTAAGTAGTGTGTGGTGGTGTATATGTACATGTGTGTTTGTGCAAATGTGGGCACATGGCAAACATTAGAATGTACTTAAGACATTTGAAACATTTCATCAGACATCACCCACGGAAACTGTGTTCCCGAATTTTTGCTACCGTACTTTCTGGAGCTACTGACTTCTTATGCTGAAGCATTCACTCTCCCTTTAAGGAAAAATGTGTAGAAACAAAGAGGACATCGAAAGAGGAAAAGGCAATGATAGCGTGTTGGAAAGAGAAGCCACAGCTTAAGTAGTGTCTTCCGCCTTCATCACCATGCTTCCAAATAAGTCTCTCTGCTCTTCTTGAGCTGGCAAATAAAAAAGTTAGCTCAAGATCTATGTGTGTGCTGCTCCTGATGAGCCTTGCCATCTGTCTGCAGCATGCCCCTCACACCAGCCTGAAGATGGGCTGCAGGGAGAATTGAGACTTCAGAAGTCCACAGCAGAACCCAGATGCCTTTTTCTTCTGGATACCAGGCTTTCCTCCCTCTCCTGTGATCTTCTCCCACCTCCTGAACTCTGTGACAAGGATGCTGATTGCTGGTGGGACAGTAACTAATCATATGCCTAACCTTTCAGGGCACCCAACTGGTTTCAAATATACAGCCCAAATGGGTTTAACAAGTTTCATTTTGGCAAGGACAGCTTGTTCAGATATACCAAAATTTACAATACCAAATTCTGGTGGGTGGTGGTGTTGTTTTGAGACAGGGTTTCTCTGTTTCTCTGTATAACAGCCCTAGCTGTCCTAGAACTCACTTTTTAGACTATGCTGGCCTCGAACTCACAGAGATTCCCCCTGCCTCCACTTCCCAAGTGCTGGGATAAAGGCGTGTGCAACCATGCCCAGCCCCAAGTTCTGATTTTGTTTTGTTTTGTTTTGTTTTTTTGTTTTTCAAAACCAAGTTTCTCTGTGTAGCTTTGGAGCCTGTCCTGGAACTCATTCTGTAGACCAGGCTGGCCTCGAACTCACAGAGATTTGCCTGGCTCTACCTCGAGAGTGCTGGGATTAAAGCCATGCACCACCACCGCTCGGCTTCAAATTTTGATTTTTAAAAGATGTTTGTGATGATTAATCTTGTCAACTAGAGTCACAGTAGAAACAAATATCTAGACACAGCTGTGAGAGGTTGTTTAAATTAGGTTAGCTGAGATGGGGAGACTCACCTGCATGTAAGCTGTATTATTCTCTGAGCTAGAGTCCCAGACTGAACACAGGAGAAACTGAGCTGAGCAAGGCTCCTCTGTATCTGCCTCTTATTGGTGACCCAGGAAGACCAGCCCTCCTGATCTTATCACCATGGGTTCTAGGCCACGATGGAATGTATTAGGCCAGCCCTCCTTGAATATCACCATGGGTCCTTGGCCACAATGAACTATATTAGACCAGCCCTCCTGATCTTGTCACCATGGGTCCTAGGATACGATGGACTGTATTAGACCAGCCCTCCTGGTACATCACCATGGGTCCTTGGCCATGATGGACTGTATTTCCTGGAAGTATAAGTCAAAATAAACTTCCTCATTTACATTACTGTTGCCAGGTGATTTGTCATAGCAAAAAATACTATTATAATGTTTAACTTCAAATGTATATTTAAGAAGACTTATAAATAAAATATTTCCTAAAAAATATATGGTAGAATTCAGATATTGCCTTATATTGGAAAGGAACTTCAGTAATAGCACTATAAAGTTATCTAATAATTGTGTATCTTTGTACATTTGATTTTATTGCAAGTGGTATTACCATATAGAAGGTAAAGTTTTCCATTGTTGGAGATTTGAGGATGTATGGAAAAATTCCCAAGAAATTGTTTACCCTCATCCTCCACATTGGCCAGAATCCTTCCTGGCAATTCCATTATCTCTGCCTGAAGCCCTCCATGACTTAGAAATTCATACCTCTTGGGAGAGAGTTTTCCATAGTGGGTTTCTGTAACTGTTCATGAGGCCTATGTCATGGGGAGCCTGTGGTCTAGTTTGCTGGTTCTAACCTGATGCTTCAGAACAAGTTGGTGCTCTGCTCTACATGGCTGTCCTTGGCACAGTTGCAAAGACACCCACAGGTTCTCTCTCTCTCTTCCATATTAACACCTTTAGGGTCCTCAAGTCTGCCCTCTGTTGGCTCCACTTATTCTTCATGACAGACGATGCATATCCTAACTCTCACGTCCACTCTCTTGGACTCAGCAGCCTTTCTGTGGATGGCTAACCACCCACTGCCTCTGAATTGGAAACCAAGTTGAAACCTATTTCCCATTGTTCCAAGTTTCAATAAAATAAAGCTCAATGGAGACAGCATCAGAGATTGAGCTTTTTAATACTTTGAGCATGCCCTAATTGGGGTACTTTTTAATACTTCGAGCATGCCCTGATTGGGGTACTGGTCCAAGGTTGATGTCAGTGCCTCCTCGGTTTCAAATTAAGATAAGGAATTATAATAGGGTGTCAACTGTGTCCTTGATAGCTCAGATTCCATTAGAAAGAACTGTTCTGAGCTGGTCATGGGAGCAAAATACCTGTAATTGGCAAAATCCTTAGTGCTAAATAGTTAAGAGACAATGCCAATGAAATTCCGTGGCTTCATGAAAGCATTATATGGATTTGTATTTCATTTAGCTCAAGATACGACTAATCAGCTTTTTAAGTCATTGTATTTCACAGCTACATCCAACACCTTGAATCTAGAACATTCTTACCCAAGAGTGATATATAATTAAAGTTCACATCAGGTTTTGATTAGAAGCATTCTGACTTTACAGAAGATTTCTTGAAGAATATATTGCTCAGAGCCCTGACTTCCTCTCTAATTCTTTGTCATCTTGTGCCAAGAGATCTGCAGAACATTCTGTCTCTGTTGAATGAGATCATGCACACTGACTGCCAAACTCTGGAAAGGCCAATAGGTGTGCAGCTTCCATCCATCGACACCAGGAAAACTGAAATGTAAGGATCACAAATCACTCAGACAACTTTGTGAATTTTTCTTTGGGGGTAGCTTTTTGTGACAATACTAGTTAGAAAAACACAATGATTCAAATAAGTATAAAGTCTAGTAGATATTTTTAAATCATAAAGCTGATCTTAAACAATTATAGCACCTAATTCTCTCCCCACCCCATTTGCCTATGCATTTTATAGTCAGTGATAACATGGACTAAATACCAAATGTCTCCCAGGGCTGTGATTTACTGCAGTAGCAGCTTTTTTCTTTAGTTAAGAACCAGGAATGATGGCCTAAATCCCTTTATTTGAAAAATGGAAAAGACCTGTGCTGTAGAATATTTGTTTAACTATGTAAAGATGTGTTGCATTTGTTTAATTAAGTAAAAATGTGTTGCTGTTTTACCTTGCCTACTTAAGGCACCTGATTGGTCTAATAAAAAGCCAAATGACCAATAGCAAGGGTGAAAGTATAGGCAGGACTTCTGGGCATGGAGAGTAAGTAGGAGGAAGAATTTAGGCTGGGGGAGATGGGAAGAGAGAAAAAGAGTCACCAGGGAGATGCCAGGGGCCAGACAGACACAGAGAAATCAGGAAAGTAGGACATACAGAATGAAAGAAAGATATAAAGTCCCAAGGCAAAACATAGATGAATAGAAACAGGTTAAGTTAAAAGAGCTAGTGGGACAAGCCTAAGCTAAGGCTGAGCGTTCACAATTAATAAGTCAATGTGTCTTTATTTGGGAGCTGTTGGCAGCCCAAAGAAAAAGCCAACTACAGGCCTGCAAGGTGGCTTGGGGGCCGAAGGCACCTGCCACTAAAACAGACAACCTGGATTTGATTCCCAGGACCTACATGATAAAAAGAAAGAACCAACTTCCACAAGTTGTCATCTGACCTCCAATCATAGCCTGTACTCATCCCCAAAAATTTTAAAATGTAATTTGAAGTTTAGGGGTGTAGAGGGATAGCTGAGAAGTTAAGAGCACATACTGCTCCTGCAGAGGACCCAAGCTGAGTCACTAGTATCCAAGAGAGGTGGTTTACAACTATTTGTAATTCCATGTCCATAGGATCCAGGATCCTGTCCTGGGTTTCGTAACCTGCTCGCTCGCTCGCTCGCTCTCTCTTTCTCTCTTTCTCTCTTTCTTTCTTTCTTTCTTTCTCTCTCTCTCTCTCTCTCTCTCTCACTCTCTCTCTCTCTCTCTCTCTCTCACACACACACACAATTAAAAACAATATGGGAAAACATATTTCAGTGATTCTTTTTGATGATAACACTGCTTTACAGGTGAACTCTAGGAAGACTTTTGATAAATATAAGAAAGTTCTGAAGCAAAATGAGTCAACACCTCGGACAGAATACTGCTGAGTTACAGGACAGAGGTATGGGGTAAGTCTTAAGCATACCTAGAATTGGAAGGAAGACAGTTTGTTCTGATTGCATTCACTCTGAAATGAATGTATGATAGTTACATCAAAATGTCTTACAACAGTTCTGAATGTAGAGACTGGGCCTGGAGGTCTGGGTTCTACCAATTAGAAGTAATTAATGGAATTCTTTTTAATAACTTGTTGACACCAAAGTGTAGAGGGGTCAGCAGATACAGGAAATCATTTATTCTAAGTGACTAGCTGATAACACAAACCTTCTGCTGATTGGTTGTGTTCCTGAATGAAACACTACTCACTAAACACTTCACTTCTCTGTTGGCCATCTTGTTGCATTGACTTGACACATCAGGATAGCTTGGGGTGGACTTCTTCCTCATTTTACAGTGGTCAAGAAACAGTCATATTCCCATTACCACTGCCATGACTGTCCTTCTAAGCCTGCATTGATGCAATTAGATGGATTAGCATCCTAAATCTAAAATTCTGAGAATTCGACAGTCCACTGGGATGATTGATAGGAGAGTATAATGAGAAGTAGCACCATGGAAGACTGATGGTGAGCCACCCTGAGCAGAAGCCATGTTTATCTCCAGTACTCCCAGGGAAAAGAGCTTAAACGAGAATGTAGTTTAGAGTGGATGACCAAATAACCATTGCCTGCTCCCAATTTGCAATAGTCCACTAGGAATCTAAATCTCACTATAGGTATATAATAGTTTTTAAAAGTGTATGGTGGGGGCTGGAGATGCACAGTAGTTAAGTGTACACACTTCTCTTACAAAGGGCCCACACTGACCAGATCACAGTGGCCTCTAACTCTTTTTTTTTTTTTTTTTTTGGTTCTCTCGAGACAGGTTTCTTTGTGTAGCTTTGTGCCTTTCCTGGATCTCGCTCTGTAGACCAGGCTGGCCTCAAACTCACAAAGATCCGCCTGCCTCTGCCTCCCGAGTGCTGGGATTAAAGGTGTGCGCCACCACTGCCCGGCTAAAATGGCCTCTAACTCTTGCTCCAGGGAAATTCAACACCTCTGGCCTCCATAGGAACCTATACTCATGTGCTTTTGTGCACATGCCTACACATAGTCAGACTTACACATAATTAGAAACCAATTTTTAAAAAAGCGTACAGTGTATCAGATATCCAAAACTGTGGATTAGTCCTAAAATGTTTTATTTTGAAACAGAATCCTGGGCTACCATTCAAATTTTCTCACTTCTTTTAGGTCTTGTCCTCAATAGGTCCTTGAGCCATGTTTTGACATCTAAATTTTACTTAAATAAATCTAGAGACAGTGTCAGTGTTGTTAGAACCTGGGGAAATTTTGAAGATTCTCTCCCACTAAAACTAGAAGGGAATATATCAGGATAAGTGTGGTTGCACATGCCTGTAATCTTGACACTTGGAAAGTGGGGGCAAGGGAACCATGAATTGAGGCCAGCCTCAGCTACTTCAAGTTTCGGGAGCTGTGATGAGGCTCATATGCTCATTCTCATGTTTTCAGACACTCATTGCTAATGCCAAGAAAGTTGGCTTTCACATTGCTAGTCTTCCTGTTATGACTGGACTTTGAGATGGTGGATTTAGACGTTGGCATCTTATTCCAGAGTTGCTCAAAGCAGCTGGAATGTCATTCTCCCCAGAAGAGGACAATGAGAAGTCCTTCCAGAGGCCCCATCCTATCTGGTGAGGTGAGAGTGGCCAGATGGGGGAAGGAGGGATGAGCTCACCTCCCAAAACTTCTGTGCTTTCTCATGTCGTGCTCTCCAACCACATTTGCCCAGTGAAGTCATTGGGCTTTGGTGTTGTGCTCAGGAAAGCCATAAATCTGAGGAGCTTTTGAACAAAATGCTGTAGTAATGTTTCTGATAAGTCTTCTCTGTCATCAAAAGTAGCATTTTACACAGCAGGTGTCAAGGCTCGGCTTTGACATTCCCAGCTCTTTGAGGTAAAGAAAGCTAAAAGGCATTAGAAGCCTAAGAATCAAAGTCTCCCAACCAGCTCCCGTCTCTCCTCTGAAATCACTCATCCTCCTGAAAACTGGATCTACCAGAAAGGAGCAGTTAACTTTGATCCACCCCAAGATTCCATAGAGTAGGAAGGAGGGTTAAAGAGCAGTCCCACACCTAGACAGGTTCTGTCCCAAGCCATCTTCTGGCCTTTGGTCCATCCACTTACAGAGAGAATCAGAAACCATCTTTGTGCCCATTCACCTCCCCTGAAAGGTCCCTGAAGTTATCTACTTCCCCATTACACACGCTACTATTAGGAAGGTGTGGAAGTTCTGAGTCTTCCTGGGTCTGGATGTGTTCTGGTGATGCCCTGTATACATTGATGTTTACACCTTTTCTCTTGTTAATATGTCGATTGTAGATTCATTTCAGCAAACTTCAGAAGACAGAGGAAATTTTCCTAACTCCTACCTAGACTTGCATAAGGAAAAAGAAAATTATAGGTCACATGCAGCTTTATTTCATTATAGAGAACAAAGGTGATTCTTCAAGTTCTAATTCACTGATGAATTGCTTTGCAAGGGCTCACAGATGCCCGAATGCATTAACCCCAAGCGGGACACAAACTACACACCAGTTTGAATACAGGAAGTGTAAAGAATTAAGAGCTATAACTAAAATTGAGACAGTGGTCAGTAAGAAGTTGAAAGAAGTGTACAGAAGATCAGAGCAGCAGGAAGAGGAGCAGGACCCAGGTAGAACATCTGAGGAAGAGTTCCCCTCCCACAGGAGACTGAGAGAGCAGGCCCTGGCTCACTGAGTGACGCTGCACTGTCAGAACCTGCTGTAATGCTATGCTTTGAGTGCTGGGAAAAGCTGTTCATGAATGGAGTCCCACCAGAGACGGTCTGCTCCGAGGAAATAGAAAACTGGCCGTGGCTGCAGAGCACTGTTGGAAAGGAGCTTCCCATATTGCCGATGCTAAAGAAGCTGTCCACCCTCAGGTCACAAGAGTCAGATACTGGAGAGGGGACCAACCTGTGGGAGAGCCTGCCTAAAAGCAGGCTTGAGCTAGGGAATGCCTTACTTTCTACAGTGTCTCTCTACTGCCCTCTACTGACAGGAGTTAACACCATGCCTGCTGACAAGGGGCAAATGCTTAAAGGAACTTAAAGTTGTCTGCACAAAGTAGGTGTTGAAGGGAAGGTGGAGCTCAAGCAGAGAGGAGAGCAGGTAAACTGGTGAGCAGCAGGACATTTTAATGCAGCCTGTGTCCTTGGGTGATGGTTAACCTTCATTATCAACTTACTGGGTTCGGAATCACCTGGGAGACACAGTACAGGGTGTTTCCCTGAAGGTGACCCCAGGGAGGTTTAACTGAGTTACAATCCAGCCCATGAGCTCCAATGCTTTGCTGAATAAAAAGAGAAAAGTCAAAATTGAGCTGAGCACCAGCAATTGTCTCTTCCTGCATCCTGACTGCAGTTGCAATGTGACCAGCCCCATCATGCTCCTGATACTATACCCATGGTTCTCGACCTTCCTAACAATGCAACCCTTTAACACAGTTCCTCATATGGTGACCCCCAAGCATAAAATTATCTTTGTTGCCACTTCACAGCTGTATTTATGCTACTGTTATGAATTGTAATGTAAATATCTGATATGCAGGATATCAGCTATGCAACCTCCAAAGGAGTTGTGACCCACAGGTTGAGACGGACAGTAGTGTGAGCCCAAAGAAACTCTTCCAACTTCAAATTGCTTTTGCTGAAGGAGGTGGTATTTGTCCACAGCATCAAGAAAAGGAGTTAGTAGAACTCGGTACCATGCTTTTTGTCCCCATGTTCTCGGGCCTGGTACACTTGACTTACTTCACCTCCATGGGAATGCTTATACTTGACAGTCAACTGACATTTTTTTTTATTTATGACCTCATTCAAATATTCCTGCCCTCTCTTCCTGGAAGCCGTCTCCGAGTGAGACTGAATCCATGCTGCATTCAGCTTCCTTCTTCTTGCAGGTAGCGCTGAACACCCTGGAGTTAGAAGAAACAGGACACACAGGTAGTGTCTCGTTTGTTCCAACTATCCTGGCGAGATAGATACTGAATCCCAGAAGAAGATATACAGCTGCCTTTATTTTCTTTGCCTACAAGGATGGCCATGTTTCTTCAGACAGTTTTACACAAAGATTCAGTGATGTTGAGGATAGTGGAGACATCTTTACTCAGAAAGATAAAGTTTAGTTTCAAAATATTGCATTATATTTGGGAAAGTAAGGTGTATAAAATCTGTTTCATTGATGCAAATGTTTTACATATAGAGAAGTGTGCTACATTTGGTATTAAGTTTCTAGAGTCCTTTATTCCATCCATTTAATGATCCCAGCTATCATATTTAGTCCTCAGAGACTTTGGAAAATAGGCCTATATGCACAAGCCAGTCAATTCATAACTGCTTATCTATGTGGAGTAGTGGTAAATCTTCCACTAAGTAGCTGTGAACCCAGAAAAACCATTTGTGTTTGTGGGTCCCTAAGATCACCTGTGGGTTCAACAATTTGTTAGAAGAGAGTTCAGAGTTCACAGAACTCAGCAAAGCTGTAATATTTGTTTTTATAGTTATTGAAGCTGAAAGGTGCACATTGAAATCAGACACAGAGAAAGAATGAGAACCCACTACCCCCACTTCATCGGACCAGCCCCTTGAGAGCGCCCCGTTCTGTACCAGCATGTCTATTGGCTCCTTACGATCTTCTTTTTCCCCCTCTTCTGTAATGTTCCCTGAGGCTTAGGTGGAGCAGTTGTGTCGTACTGTATTAGTTGGGTTGTGGCACCCCACAATCAGCGGTTGTCTTTTTTTCGGTGATGGTTTCCTTCCTGCAAAGAGGAGATTCTTTGATGAGGGGTGGGGACTACACTTGTCTGTCAGTCTAAGAACAGGCATTTAGAATGCAGCTGGCAATCAGGCTGGTGTGGTGGCGGCGGCAGGAGGTTCTCCTCGAAGATCCACACTCTCACTCCTCACCCTGGGTAGTGGGGTTGGGTTTACAGAACGAGGCATGTTTTCCCTCATGTTGAAGGGGCCTCAAGTCCAATCAACAGCTGCTGGCCACCACCAAGAGCCAAGTGGCACTATCGCACCCTACAGATACCTTGCCATGCTGGCCATTGTGTGGCTCACACGTGTCACAGCTGGGTAGGAGTATTGATCGCTTCTGCCCTTTGGCAGCTTGTCTAATACCTTCTGGTCCTAGGAGAGCCGGTCCTCAGAACTAGCTTTCAGGCCAGATGCAGCTCAAATCTTCGAGTACTGTGAGTGTGTGACAACTCTCGAGATGCAGTGCCAACCAGAGAAGCTCATCTGAGCCTCAGCCTCTAAAGTCTTTGTAGACTATCAGGTAGTTAGGCATTGCTGACCACCCACAAGCCTGACCAGGCTTCAGCCCCACAGAGACCAAGGTGATTTATAAGAGTAAAGGGCATTTTCATCACAGACTCTGGCCGTCTGGAATGGTCTGAGGTCCCCACCACAAGTCACATTTTTAACTGCCTGGCTGCCTCCGTGTATAAACTGCAGTGAAGTCAGGATGGACCAAGATAATACCTAGCTTTGAAGTAATGCTGCAGTGATTGCAATTTCAATTAGGCAACACAGACGTTCAGGAAGCTGAGAAGACCATTCCAAATCAACAATAGTTTCAGAAACAGCAGAACTGAAAGGACGACACATTTTTGTATATTTCCTCTATCAGGTAATGGTTCTTTTTATCTTCGTATTCGGCTTGAAAGGACAAATGGTGTTTGTTAAGCCATACTCCAACCCCCTTCTGTCCCTTCTATCCTGCTTAGAAACCCACCCAAATCTAAGGAAAATGAGTGCGTCTCTGGAGATTGTGGAAATTAGTTCAGGCTAATTGCTGCTGGAGACATAGGGCTGAGCAGCTGTTAATAAGAGGAGGCGGGGCGGTGCGCCCATAGTGTAACAAGAAGAATCCAGGTTCAACTTGAGGACAGTTTGCTAACTAAGAACATGAAAGCCTGAAACAGCTACGAAGGTTTATAAACTCTCCTTGCCAAAGAGAGAGAGAGAGGTGGCTGTGAAGCTCCTTCCTCAGTCTGGATGGCTCAACTTTAGCCTCTATCTTTGAAAGGTCCTGTTTCTCATTTATCTCTAGCTCAGGAGCTAGGCAAGGTCCACAGTGCACTCCATGGCTCTGAACGGACTCAGATACCTGAGGAGATGGAGTGCTGGTGTGCGGGGTTTGTGTTCCAGCTTAGGCTTCAGCACAAGCTGGATTAGTTTTGGAAGGGGCTTGCAGGGGGAGGGTCAGTATTTAGGATGAGACATGTTGGAGCACAGAGTTATGTGTTGAGTTACAAATTCCAGCTCCCTGTAGAAGAGAGCCTCTGCCCACAGAAGATGCAAATGAATCTGAAAACCACAGCTGAAGTCCCTGCAGAGGAAGATTTCTACTCAGAGAAAAGCCATCTACCCTGAGAGGAGCAGGAAGCCTGATGAAGGCCCAGCTAAGAGGAGACACATTTTCCCACGTGTCATGGGGTCAGGTCAGCTTCTGACAAGATGTTTATTGAGAGAGCGTCAGTTTTACTTTGTTCAAGTTGTGTATGTCCTTGAACCCTTAGAGATGAGACCCCGAAGATCTAGAGAAAGCTGTCTCAGGACACAACTTTGAGGAACAGAAGGACGTGACTGACAAGTAACACACACAAGGGGCCCAGTGAGAAGCTTCTGCTCAGGCTCTTCTTGGCCCCTCTGAGACCATAACACGTTTTCCTGAGTGTCTGTCTATCCGTCTCTCTGTGCCTCTGTCTCTGTCTCTCTTGCACGCGCGCGCACACACACACCCATTTAGTGCCGGGAATCATTTGAGGCCCGTGTCTGCTGAGCAAGCACTCTACCACCGAGATATATCCCCAGTCTCACAAGAAAATTCCTTCCTATGGGCTCGAATGCAGAAAGGTGGGGAAAGTTACGCTATAGTTCCAAGCAGGATGGCTGGCTGCTGCAGACAAGTTTTCATTTCTATGGCCAGCCTCAGGGGGTGAAGAAGGTCAAGGGGCCCTTGCTTCTGAGCCCCCTTCTTTCAAATACTCATCACAGCAAAGAGTTAGACGTTGAGGTTTGTTTTCAGTCCCCACAGCCACTCATCTGTCCTCCTGCTTCCCTGCTGGGTTTGGGTCACTGCATCCATAGGAATGGTACAGGAAGCTAGCAGGAAGGAATCACTGTGCTTGCATAAACAGGATGACGTGTTATTAAAAATAATCATGCAAAGTAAGCTGTGATGTCCATTCACAGTCTGTGCAGTTCTAAAGAGGCTCATTCATTTAATTGAAGGGCTTATTTATTACAAAACCAAAGAATGACAGAATCCTGCCAAGGAAGAAATGCTTTTAGTCTAAGCAAAATTAGCATTGAATTTTACCAAGTAAAGAAGTCCAAGACACAAAGGCAGATCATTAAAGATGCGTGGAAGTCAGACAAAATGGCGTGTGCCTATAATTCCAGTGTTTGGGAGGTGGAAACAGGAAGGTCAAAGTTCTAAGTCCCTGCTAGTCAGGGAGCTTTGCTCCCACCAACCAAGGTAATTCTGAAATTGGATAAGACATGCTACTACCAATCCCCAGGTGCCCAAGCAAAATGAAGAGACTCCAGTCAGTCCCTAGTGTTTCTCCTTCCTCTTCTAGAAGGTTCACGCTCTTTTATTACTATTGATTTACTTCTCGGTATCCTTCATAATTATGACAGATTTGATGCCCAGATCTTAAAAAGACTTGGCATTATACAATGTTACCAGGCAATCAAGTTCGCTGCTAGTGAGGTATGGACAATAACTGGCAGCCATTGCCCAGGGACCTACTGAAAGCTCTTCTGCCTGTTTGGAGAGCCTTAAGAACAAGCAAACATCCACTCTCACAGATCCTTCCTCCTTTGAAGGCAAAATTCCTCTCCAGGGCAGCTTCTTTATTAGTCTGCCTCTGACATCAGAAGGAAATCACTAACATTATTTGCCTTGTGCCCCACCCTTGGGAACACACCGATTTATAAGTAGAAATCAGTGCTGGGCAAAGAAATGGAAAACCGTCACAGTACCTTTCAGAATTTAAAATACTATGTGACATGAAGGAGAAATGATCCCCTCCACCCCACCCCACCCCAACACACACATACATACAACTCTGTTAAGATTTTAGAAGGAGAAAAGTGACAGTGTACAGGGCTTTGTTGAGGTCCATTAAGGAAAGGCTATGTTCTCTTTGTAAAACATGGCCATTTTATGGATTGATTTATATAGTCACTATTTGTTTAGTTTTGATCTTTTCAGCTGCATGACTTTTGTCCAATGAATTGGTTCTTAGTTGGCTCTCTGGCCCTGGGAGGTGACAGGATTTCTGGTAAACAACAAAGATGCCCTATTGTCTCCTTCCTTAAGACTTAATCCAGTTTGGCTTGTCAGTCACCTGGATAATGAACTGCCCTTAGGGAAAGCTGTCTGTTTTAGAGACTCTATAACAGTGGTTTGTACCTGGAGAGCTTTTCTCTCCGGGTCCCACCAAGTCCCGCCAGTCCTGGAGCCCACTTATAAAATAAACACACAGACTCTTACATTATTTAAACTGCTTGGCCATTAGCTCAGGCCTATTATTGTCTAGCTCTTACTCTTACATTTAGCCCATTTCTATTAATCTATACTTTGCCACGTGGCTCGTGGCTTACTGGTACCTTACATCTTGCTTGTCCTGGCAGTGGTTCCAGGCAGTCTCCTGCTCTGCCTTCCTGTTTCCTCAATTCTCCTGTTAGTCCCGCCTATACTTCCTGTCTGGCTACTGGCCAATCAGTGTTTATTTATACAGAGCGATAGCCACAGCAGTGGTTCTCAACCTGTAGGTCACAACCCTTTCGGGGGTTGAATGACCCTTTCACAAGGGTCGCATATCAGATATCTTGCATATCAGATATTTACATTACTATTTATAACAGTAGCAAAAGTACAGTTACGAAGTAACAATAATTTTATGGTTGGAAGTCACCATAACATGAGGAACTGTGTTAAATGGTCCCAGCATTAAGAAGGTTGAGAACCACTGCTCTAGAATATAGTGTAAAGCCTACTTCAACATACAGATTGGCACAGCGGCCTCTCTGGCTGTTGCCCATTCTCATCCCCTTGACAGTGTTTTCCTTCACAGTGGCCTCTCTGCCCATTGCCCACTTCCACACCTCAAGAGTGTTTTCTACATAGTGCTCCCCACTGTCCATTCTGCTTCCATGAGAATGTTTTCCCCTCAGAGTCTCACCCTTAAGAGGGTCTCATGTTATTCTGTAGAGTGCTGTGGGTATCACTCTGTATCAATAAAGCACTGATTGGCCGGTAGCCAGACAGGAAGTATAGGCGGGACTAACAGAGAAGAGAAGAGAGGGAACAGGAAGGTGAAAGAGGAGAGACTGGCTGGAGCCGCAGCGAGGAGAAGGAAGATGTAAAGTACCCGTAAACCACGAGCCACGTGGTAAAGTAGAGATTAATAGAAATGGGCTAAATATAAGAATAAGAGCTAGACAATGATAGACCTGAGCTAATGGCCAAGCAGTTTAAATAATGTAAGTGTCTGTGTGTTCATTTTATGAATGGGTTCGGTCAGGGAACCAGGGACTGGCGGGACTTGGGAGCTGGAGACTGGCGGGACTTGGGAGCTGGAGAGAAGCTCTCCAGCAACAGTAGAGAACTCAGCCTTTGCTCTATACTAAAACAATAGATTTTAGATAGATAGTAGCAAAGAGATTGAGCTGTGCATCCATCACCCCCTCTCTTTTCTCTTGCTGGCCAGCCCTTCTGCCAATCCTTGCCCACTCGGTGTTGGCAGACAGCCCAAGAATGTGCTTCACTTTTCACCATTATAAACATCTCTTCTGTTGTGATCTTTGGTGCTCTGGGTGCTGCCTATGATGCAGCACAGCCACACAAGTAGGTCATGCGGCCAGAGCTGATCTTGAAGCCCATCATCTTAGGAGCTATGGCTGGAATCACTGCCTTGTGGTAGCAGTCCTCACCCCCCGATCCCTGGCTGACAGCATCACTCTCTGAGAACGAATGCACCCGACCTGCCAGATGCACCTTCTCCCTGCATCCAGGAAAGTTGCTCATGTTCTTTCTCTTCCCTCCCAGGGGTTTTCTTCTAGCTGGGCACTAGTCTATGGGTGACGCTGAGAAGCCTGGAGGCCAGCTTTGTCATTGGCACTCAATGGCCCTGCCCAGCAGCCCTGGCTATTCATGAGCCTAGTCATGATATTCATCTTCACAGAGGTGCTCCGCCTCCATGGTCTCATCATCACCCTCATCTTCTTCATAACGTGTCCTGTTTCTAGGGTCACCAACCACAGAATCCTACATAAGGACTCCCCACACTCCTAGTTCCAGAATGAACAGCCTGGCATACATGCACAGGCAGCTGCCCCTCCACAGCTGGTCTTATCAATGCACAGTGTCCTAGTGTCCATTGCCTGCTCCCATGCTGAGGAAATCTGGGCCCACTCATCTCCCATCCAGGTCCCTGAGCAGTTAGGATGCCAGCATCTGAGTACCCCACAGTCACCCTCAAATGCTGTGTGTGTAAGCATTAATTAGAGCTGCCATTTTTCTCTTCACTGATGTTGGTAAAACATTTAACCTGTTCAGGGGTCTGTGGAAGAGCCCAGACTCCCAGCTATATAACCATTACTAGAGTGTTGCTTTGTGGGGTTTCTGTTGCTTGGCAGATCTGCTCCAACCTCCATCATGGGCAGCCAGACTAGAGGGCAGAATGTTGTGTTTTGCCAGCCCTGACCTTTGAGTCCAATGAAGTTCTCAACATGGGCAGGGAGAGCTGAGAATTTTCATATTATGTGCTACATAAAGTAACTCATTTTGGCCATTATGCGTTCTAGACTTAGGTGCAAAAGTCTAGAATAGACCACAGTTTACTCTAGAGTTTCCCTAAGGTGGCAGGTATGCATGAAGTCATGCATAGTTTATCTCTCTTCTCCAACTGCAGCAATCAGTTTGCCTTGTTCTTACATTGTTCTCTTCAATTCTTCTGAATTCACTTTAATTTCCATGCCCAGATAACCAGCCCCTCAAAGGTATTTTATTAATGTTCTTTGAAAATCACTCTAGTGATTTTTATGGGCTCCAAATAAAATTCAATATGTGATTCTTGGCTGATTGGGCAGTACTCTATATTGCTGTGTTTCTGGCCTATAACATACCACCCTTTGCAGATTTTGTTGCATAGAAAAAAACTTTTAATTATAAAAATCATCATCCAACAAAAATCAAAAAGACTCAAAGTGTCATTGCAAGTTCCTGTTAGGAAATGTGGCCTTCACAAAGCAAACAGCCAGCACACGAGGGCTTCTATCTCTGATGGAGCGATGCAACACATTCTTAGCTGTCTGTTTTCCAGCCGTGTGGCCTGCTCAGCTTTGGAAGCCATGTCATTTCTTCTCTCTCATCAGCATTTATGAATATGCATTGTTTGTTAGCCACCACATTAAAAAAGTTTACTCCAAACAAAGTTGACATTAACTAAGGCTCACAAGTTGATGTGGACACTGAAAATCTTGGACAGCCAGATGGTAACCTCATCTGCATCCTGAGAAAAAAGGAAAGTGGACTTTGATTTCCACGTGTCCTCTCATCTGAGAGTCCTGAGAGTCAGCAGAGGGCTTTACAGAATGTGTCAATGTACAGAGAGGGCGGGAGTCTAAACAACCATGGCTGTTCTTTCCGATGATGGAATCTGAATCAGGCTTACAGTTCTGAATATTTAAAATAACCCAAACAAAACTGAAACCCTCATATTTGTCCTTTAAGACATTTTAATAAATGTCCAGTTATTTAGGAGACTTTATAATATGAATTAAATAGAGACATGCCCCAACTTTGGGACATTTGTCCACAACGATGGTTTATCTCATACAGAAAGTATTTCCTGTGTCTCCTCTAGGCCAGGAACTACAAGCTGAGGATGTAGTGGAGATGAAGCAACCGGATGTGAGTCACAGAGCCTGTGTTCTGTTGAGGGAGACACAGGGAAGCTAAGCAGTGCACACAGACTAAGGAGTTACAAGTTGGTGTGGATACGGAGTGGCAGGGAGAGATTTAGAGAAGGGTTGGGAATTCGATGTAAAGAGTTAGAAAGGGATCACAAATGTGCAGACGCCTGGAGCCTGCAGAGAGATGACAGGGATGGTGCAATGGATGCACTTGATTGAAAACTTGGCTGAATTGAAACATGCCTGGGGGTTAGGGAGCAAAGCTCTAGGTATATCTGTGGGGAAGATGACAGCGGTGTCTTAGACAAGGTTACAGTCTCATTGCAATTGCACATTAGGTGTTGTAGCCTTCAAATAGAAAATGGCTTGTACAACAGGACTTCTATCCTGTTGTATAGGTAAAGACCCACCATGAATATGGGCAGCAACATCCCATACACTGGGATCTGGATGAACTATAGGAGGAAAGAGTATGGAGCCCATTCATCCTGGCATATTCTCTCTCTCTCTCTCTCTCTCTCTCTCTCTCTCCCTCTCCCCCCCCCTTTTCTCCCTAACCACTATGATGTGACCTGTTCTTCCTCATCCCTTCCCCACCATAGCCTGAAGCCGGCAGCCAGAATCCATCCTCCCCTTGTTACTCCGCTGTTTGGTCACAGCCTCACCATCCTGACGGATGCAGGGGAAGGCACGAGGTTATTTGGCTCACCAATATGCCAACACTGAGAACACTGCCGTCTGGGGGGCAGACATGAGGCACTGTGCATGACGGTCTTGAAGGTGTTCCCAAGGAGCCAGGTCTGTGCTGGCCTTGGTCCCTACTCTGGTGTTGTCACAGAGGAAGTGGGCGGGAGGAGCTCCTTGAAGAGGCTGATGTAATCTGACCACACTGTAATGGCTCTCTAGAATGGTAATTTTCTCAGGACAATGTGCCCTTTCCACGGAATGTATTACCTGAGACTTTTCAAAAGACATTTCCCTTCCCTCCTACTCTAACCCCCGATTTCCTCTCGTTTCCTCTACCCAGCTACAATGCAGAACCACACACACATACATACACACACCACACACACACACATACACACACACCACACATACACACACACACACACACACACACACACACACACCACACATACACACACCACACACACACACACATACACACACACTCTCTCTCACACACACACTGAAAGAAGAAGGGAACTGACTGGAAAGAGGGGAGGATCAATGAATGGATCAATGGGGGATGGGGGAGGGAAATGGGGGTCAATATGACCAAAATACATTCTGTGTGTATATGGAAATGTTGTTATGAAACTCAGTACTGTATATAACTCATATGTGCAAGAAAGTTTTTGTGGAAAGATTAGCTCCTAGGATAAGGACACCAAGAGTTTACCACCCCACAGCACCTGTTCTTCTGAGGACTGTCACTTGAAAGGACTTTATTTACTTAACAAGACAGACTTGACTCAGAACTCCCAATAGCCTGTTGCTCCTCCTCCCCAAATTCCTTCTTTCTCTAGTTTAGATTTCACTACGTGAACCAATTATTCACATAAATACATCTATTGCTTGCCTTCTATTGATCAGGGCTGTCTTATTTAAGCACACTTGATTATGAAACCATACTGGTGTGGAGGGTGATTTTCTTTATTCCTACACACACACATCCTTAACCTAATGGGAGGTAAAGCTCTAGGAACTAGTTTATAGCTGCTTCTGCTTGAAGTAGATTTCAAAACCATCAAAGCAAAATTTGTCATCAAAATTGACAGGCTCTGTGCTCACTAAAACGTATCTACAACCTAAGTCAATGCTCAGCCACTCACAGGCATGTGTTTGCTGATGTGAATTTGAGTTTCGAACATCACAAGTGGGGAAGGGAATTACATCAGTTCTTTTTCAAGACTTTTGATTGGTAAAAACAGGATAGCAAACTTTCCTCATATCTTAACTACTATGAATGAGAATAAATTTTCCTATCTCTTCCAACTGTGAGTGGATGATGTACAAACATTTGTAATGAGATAAAAAGAAGCTGATGAGCATGAAAAATTTGAAATTAATTTTATAAGAAAAATTAACATGTAAAAATGGCAAAAAAATTCACAAGATACTTTTCCAATGATGTCATGATGGCAAATGGACACATGACAAGACATTCACCATGAATGCAAATATCATCGGATAAAAGCACATTCAAACCATAACAATGCTATATGACCACCAGCATTAGGAAAATCATAAAGTCTGAAAAGGATCATTGCTGCCAAGGATGCTGGCAATAGGAACCCCCCTTCCTGCTGGTAGAGATGCTGATACTGCAGCGGACGGTGGTAGATGCTGGCCACTGCGGCAGATGCTGGCCACTGCAGCAGATAGTCTGACAGTGTCTTACAAAGTTAACCCAAGAGTTCCACTCCTAGAAATCCACTCAAATAGTTCTAAAAACCAGTGTTTTCCTGTTGCCAATAAAAAGTTAATACAACTAAAATGTCTGTTGTAAGCTAGTGGATGTTACATCAGTGTAATGGAATACTATTTACAAACAAGATGAGCTAATTGGTTCAGGAAATAACAAATTGTTAACTATATTTGTCTAAGCAAAAGAAGAAAAATGAAAAGGTATTGGAGTGTGTAATTAATTTCAAATTATATCACAAGAAGTGGAAAACTTTAAGATAGAAAAAAAGATTAGGGATTGCCAGGGGATGAGGGACCCGCAGGAGGGGGACTTTCAGAGTAGTGGGACTCTTGAGTGTGGTACTGGTTTGGTTTGGTCTCGTTTGGTTTGGTGTGGCTGTTTTTCCATTTTGGTTTTCCGAGACAGGGTTTCTCTGTGTAGACTTGGCTGTCCTGGAACTCACTCTGTAGACCAGGCTGGCCTCAAACTCACAGAGATCCACCTGCCTCTGCCTCCCCAGTGCTGGGATAAAAGGTATGCACCACCAGCACCCAGCAAGTACTGATTTGAAGGACCCCATATGAAGTTGTGAAGACACACAAAGCTAGATTATAAAAAGGAGGAGACCTTTTCTGACTTTTTAAGTCAATACATTGAAGCCATCAGGATGGAATGAAGACCACATAAACTGTATCAAAAGTGTATGGCGGAATGAAGGAAGAGGAAAAAGAAGGCAAACTAAGTAACTCTGGAGAATCAGAGTAGACCAGGCAGTGTACGTGCTGAGATGGGAGAGGAGGAGCCACCTGCGTCTGCTGCAATGCTTTCCCCAACATGATGTTGTAGCCCTTCAAATCATGAGCCCAGACAGCTCCTTCCTCCTCAAGTTGCTCCTGTTCCGCATTTATTCATAACAGTGACAAAAGTGGCAGAGATGGGTATTTTCAGGGCGGGGCGGAGGAAGGCAGTCACATAGTACACGTAAAAAGGAAAGGAAGAGACAGAAGGAGAAAACCAACGATCCAAGGCGGCTTAGTCCAGTCTTCTTCCACGTGGAGTGGAAGGCAGCCGTCTTTGTGGGAAGCAGTAGTTGCAGGCTGCTGGGAAGACTCTTGAGTATCCAACACTTGAGAGGAAAATCCAGTTTCTCTTCAGTCATTAAGCAGCAAAAAAGGTGGCACATTAACTCCCTGCATCCTTTCAATAACGTGGGAAGTAAATCTGAGTTACACCGTCCAATGAATACAAGGCTCTGTCATGGAAAAGACATAGGTCAATGCCGCCTGGCATTTTTCCAGTCATTTTCTCCTTTCTACATTTTATTATTATGGTATCACTGAAAAGATCCCCTGCACTACAAGAAAAGTATGAAAAATGCCCACCTAACATTCAGCATTTTGGGGAATATAAATATGTGGTATAGTAATAAATGCATAGTGCTCTATACATTCATTATTGCAATAAACATGTGAAAGACGTTTCAGACCAGAAGGGCTTAATTCCAGTCATTTGTCCCCATTTGTCATAGAGAAATTATCTTCCTAGGGGACCGAATCACAAAGTTTTGTGACTTTTAAAGGATCTATATAGATGCTGTGATGCAGCCATAAGCTTCCACCACTTGCCCCCTTTGCGAATTGAGTTGGATTATGTCATTTCCTCCGATGACCCATAATGAAGCCTTAAGAGTAATGACCCTGAAATGTGGCTTAGCTGAAATGGCTTTTGCAGTGCCAGAAAAAGATGATTCACACTTGGCTTAGGAGCTGTTTCTGGAAACTGCCAGAACAAAGGGCAGAGGTAACTCACCAGGGAGTGCTGTCATCTCTCAACCTTCTTTGGAGACAGTGTCATATCACTGAATATCAACACACTAACTGGCATTTTTATAAACAAGTGTGTATGCCATGCAGAAGTCTGTTATGTATATAGACATTTCAATATGTATATGTTTATACATATACAGTTTATCAATTTATTCTTAGGGCATGGATATGTCTATTTGGATTTGATAGTGCTTCTTCATTCCTTGATTTTAATGATGTGGCCTGAAAGTAGTTAATCAACTGCTACGATACCATGAATCTAAAAGTAAGAGCTTTGTTAAAGTTGTAACTCTGCTATCATTCATCCCCATGCTCCTAGGAATTAAGAAAATCACATTAAATAATATGTGGTGGTCTTGTTCATTTTTCTGGCCTGCCAACAAAGTTCAGGAAACATCTGTCCACCTGAGTCACTGACGCTTCTGGAACAGGGCTCTCCACCACTTCTCAGGGAAACTGTGTCCCCAGATACCTTGTTAGGGAATTTGTCTCCACATGCCTGGTGAGTGTCTTTTCGTCAGCATCTGATACATCAATGGACCACCCAGTTATCATATTCCTCCTAGGCTATGTGTCAAGCTGCACATTTATTTTTCTTAATCTTTTCTCAAAAATCAATTCTCTGAGTCCCTTAATCATTTTTATTGATCTCCCTTGAATTTTCTCTGGGATGATGGCACCTGTCCGCTCCTGAAATACAGGTGCTGTCTGCCTCACTTACTGTCAGCAGCCCTGCTCAGGTTCAGCTGGGAGCCACAAATACTCAGCACGGAGCATGCCAGCTGACTTTGGTCTCAAAAAGCATCTGTTTCCCACAGTTTGTGAGACCCAACCTAACAACTTGCATCTGAACCATTTAACATCTTATGCTTCTGCATCAGATCCCATTAGAGACACAGCATCAACGTTAGTGAATGTCTGGGTTCCCTTTCCTGTTGTTGTGTCTATAAATGTCCAAGACTGCATGTCAGTTTCCATCCTCTGCTCTTTACTGAGCCACACTGTGTGTCAGATGAACATTGTCAGACTGTTAAAAGAAAAGTGAAATGCAGATTCTGTTCCACTTAAAAATCCCTTTCTTCGCAAAGGTGGCAAGCTTGTTGCACATGCAAATAACTTACCTGACAAATGACAAAGACCATTTGGGAAGTAACAAAAAATCATGGGATTCTTACTAAGTGTGGTGAAGAGAAAATTATTCCATGGGAGAAACAGGGTTGATGGTAGGCTGGGTCTAATGATAACTGCTCCCTCTGTGAGTATGGGCTGATAGTCTGAGGGTTATTACTGTAGGGTCAAAGGGCCAGCCAAAGAAACCCACCCTGACCCTGGAACCAGAGCCAGTGAAAGAAACACACCCTGACCCTGAAGCCAAAGCCAGTGAAAGAAACACACTTTGGCCCTGAAACCAGAACCATAGAAACACACCCTGACCCTGGACCAGAGCCAAAGAAACACACTTTGGCTCCAGAACCAGAGCCAGTGGGGAAAAACAAAAACAAAAAAACACTTAGGCCCTGAAACCAGTGCCAAATCTATTCCCAACCAACTGAGCACAAAACCAACCAATCCCTGAGCAGGAAAACTAATCAATTCCTGAACATGAAATCTAGCCAATCTCTGAGCTTGTTAAACTCAGAGGATTGAAATCTGACCAATTTCCACCTTGAAAATCTTTTCTCTGGAAAAATTCCACCCCTAAGAAGCACTATATATGCACTGCGCCTGTTCAGCTGGCAGCTGCCCTTTCCCATCGTGGCAGAGGCAGCCACTCTCCTGGATTCCTCCTTCCCAAATAAATCTCTTGAAAGAGTTTTGGGTGAAAACCTTCTTTCACCAGAGTGAAGCAGAATGTCTGCTGGGAAACTCCCTAGTGGAGCGAAGCAGAGAAGCAATGGACACCTTTGCTGGGAAAATCCCTTCGGGAAGTGGAGCCAAAGTAATCACTTGGGCTGAAGTCTGAGAAGAAATGGACACCTCTGCTGGGAAACTCTCTTAGGCAGTGGAGCAGAGCTCAGCTGTAAAGGCTCTCTCTTGGAGAGGAACAGGATTGCCACATCCTGCCAGGAGGCCATCCCCCATGGGAACCCAACTTCAGGTAGAGCCTGACTTCCCAACAAGTCAGGATACCTTTCTCTTCAGAGCTGTAGGTATCCAGGATACCTCCCCTTCACAGCTGCAGATACAATCTGACTTCTGACAAGCAGGGTGCCTTTCTCTTCAGAGCTGTTGGTATCCAGGATACCTCCCCTTCACAGCTGCAGATACAATCTGACTTCTGACAAGCAGGGTGCCTTTCTCTTCACAGCTGTAGGTATCCAGGATACCTCCCCTTCACAGCTGCAGATACAGTCTGACTTCTGACAGTTAGGATACCTTTCCCTCCAGAGCTGTAACACTTGCAGTGACTATTGTTTTTTAAACTTAAATATACATGAGAGACACTATTATTTGGGTATTTATTTACATGTTATTTTTCATAAGGAGGATTGAGCCAAGCAGGTGCTCTACCCCTGAGCTGTGACCTCAGCCCTATATTGGTCATTTTTGTAGATATTGAAAGTAAGCCTGTGACTTTCCCTGGAGACATGAACAAACATCCTTCACCTTGGACAGAGAATGTGACAAACCCAAGAGAAGGCCCCGTGCAAGTCTAGCCCAGGGAACCAGTGAGTCTATGGGTGCGGCGTCCAAGAGCACAGAAGACTCCTGCAGCTCCATCCATGGGAAGCACAGCCCATCTTGGGTGGTGGTTCACCGAAGTTACCTCTCCAGAGCTTTCTGCCCAACTGTGGAGCAGCTGCGTTGGAGTCTCTCAGCAGTTGTTTACTTCCTACATCATCCTGGGGGTTGGGGCCCTTTAAACCTTGTAACTTTTTTGATCTTCCACTTCCCTCCATGAAGAGTGTTTCAATTCCAAAGAAAGACCTACACCAACGGCACAGAAACATTGAAAACACGTCCTAGGTCAGTCCACTCAGGAAACCAAAAGAGCAGAGTGCAGGATGGAAACCCAGGCAGAGTGCCTCAGAACCTGGGCACTACAACACTTGTTAGTGTCCTAAATAAGCCCACACTGGAAAATATAGGTGCGTTCGGGTCGCTGATGTCATCAAAGACATGTATGGAACTTTTTATAAGTCAGGTTTCCAGTACACTACCATCTCAACTAACTGTTTGGAGAAGTACGCAGTTCTAGATGGAGAATTAGCAAACTCTGTGATCTTAAGTAGGTTTTTTAATTAACTTGAAAAAAAATAATGATACTTTATTGAAACCTCTTTAAAAATTCTGTCCCTTCAAGTGCTGGAGAGACAGCTCAGCAATTAAGGGTACAATTATGAGGACAGATGTTTGGATACTAGCACCCATGTAACAGCCAGATGTCGATGTCTCATCCTGCACATGTCAATAACCCGATCTCCAAGGCAGATGCAGGAGGAATGCTAGGACTTGCTGGCTTCTAACCTGTCTGAGAAAGCTTGAGCCTAAGATTTGGGAGAGACCCTATCACAAAGGAATATGTAGAGAGTAAAAGACACCTGAATTCTCTGGTTTTCAGGAGTGTGCACAAGTGTGTGTGTCCACATACACTTACATTCACACAGATACATACATAAAAATGAATAAATATACAAATCTTTGAAATAAATTCTGTGTCTAGAGAAAGATTCAGTTGGTTTTTGGTTTGGGCTTGGTTTGTTGGAGGCAGGGGTTTCTTGAGTCCAGTTTACTCTGTAGCCAGAGGTTGGCTTTAAACTCCTCGTCCTCCTGCCTGTACCTCCCAAGAGCTAGAATTACAGGAGGTGCCAGCACACTTGGAAGATTTGCACTTATGCAAAAGAAGAATCATCAGATTATTTTAGATTCTGCAGTTTTCCTTGGGAACAGATCCCTCACGTATGTACTCCGGGTTTCATCATCATTTGTCTAGCCAAACAACTCCAGAGGCAGAAGAGACCATCACACTGGGAGAAGTTGCTACGGGCCACAGCAGAAATATGAAGTTGAAACTCAGCTGACTGTGACAAGGCTAATACCTGGAAGAAGCTAAGGGCCTTCCAGAGGATTAAGCCAAATCCTAAGGAGTATTTGGAGTTATTTGGCTTTTAATATATGAGCTGTTTCCTGCTATGAATTTCTTGTGTGCTCTCATACCTTCCCCTAGAACTTCTAACAGTGTATTTTATTGATATACTTCTCTAGCATCCAAAGCCAAAAGACAGACAGGACAAAGCATTTCAGACCAACTGCTGAGTCTCCTGAATTAAGGTAAACACCCTTACAGAGACGAGACGTGTCCTATCTCCTAAGTTTAGGAGACAGGAGAACTAAGGTGCATAGCTTTGTTTCTTGTGCAAATGAAGCTCAGATTCTCTTTTCTCTCATAGCCCAAATGGCATTCCAGAGCAATTGACTCAGAACAAAAGGGTTTTTTGCATACCAGGTATGTAGCTAGGAGGCAGATTTCCTATCTCTGAGCAGTTACCCTGCCCTGCCAGTATATGGCAGCAGAGGAAAATAGAGGCAGTTTTATTATAGTGACTTTTGGACTCTTTTACCTAACCACCTGTAAGATTGTAGTCTGAGCACATTTATGGTAGACTCGTAACATTTCACCTAACCACTTAAAAGAATATATTTTGAGCACATAAATTCCCTTTCTGACTTATTCCAGTCCTTATCTGACCCCACCTCCTCTATTCATTCCCCTTTCAGGCTGCAAACGAAGCTGGCTGTCACTGCTCTTGTGGGGACCTTGGAAGCCTTGCATTGGATTGGAAGAGTCAGGCTGCAGTGCAGAGACCAGTTCTACGCTACGAGAGGAGTGGAAAGGAACCAAGATGGAGAGAAATGAAGATGAGGATGAGGATGAGGAGGCGAAAAGAGCTGAGTTAGAACCAGGACTGTGAGAGGACAGGGGGAGAGGGGCAGAGAGGAGCTCAGTGTGAGAACAGAACTGAAGCTGTGTAGATAGAATTTATCTCAGAGGAACTGGATTGGAGGACAAGAACTAGCAGGACGAGATGAAGATGAGGAAGAGCCAGATGGGGAAGAACTAGGTGGGCAAGAACGAGATGAGAAAGACCAAGATGGGGCAGGACTAAGATGAAGGAATTAAGATAGCGCACAGAAGGAAAGGAGCTAAGTAAGAGCAGAATAGAAGCAGTGTAGAGAGAGAAGGGACTCAGGAGAATATAGTGAATGAACTGAAGAGTTTCGTGTAGGGGTAGGTTTTCTTAGGTCCCACCCAGCCCTGCGGTCCCTTAGCTGCTTATAAAATAATCATTCAGAGGCTTAATATTATTTACAAACTGTAAGGCCTATGGCAGGCCTCTTGCTAACTAGCTCTTATAGTCTAATTCAACCCATAACTATCAATATACATATCACCACGTGTTCCGTGGCTTTACCTACATCCCATTACATGTTGCTCCTAGGATGGCAGTCTAGCATCTCCCCCACTCCACCTTTCTCTTTCCTGTCTCTCTCCTTGGATTTCCTGCCTGCCTCTAAGCTGCCTTGCCATAGGCCAAAGCATCTTATTTATTAACCAATGGGAACAACATATTCACAGCATACAGAAAGACATCCCCCAGCAGTTTCATGTACATAGATTCATTAATATCATCAAATATTAGATTATCATCTGGTTGTAGGTTCTCTCTAGACCTTGGAAGAGGGCTATCAAGGGGCTGGACCCCAGTAGTCTTTGTTAAGTAATCCAAAGAGAAAGACACCTGATCTCAGGCTCTTGTTATGCCATGTCCTCTTGGTCATTGCTAGAAAAGCAAGAGTCTCTGTCTTCTCTTAGAGATTGGCCAGCTCAACTAAGCTAAAATCAAAACCATATGCATCAAACCTCCATGTTAAAATGAAAAGTGATATTTCAAGAGGATTCAATTTATTCTCCAAAGAACATAAGAACCATTCCTAAAACATGAACACAATAATGAGTGGCAACCTCTGGTCAGGTCTCCCACAACTGAGCCAAGGAGCTGAAGACACCATTCCCAGCTCTCCTTTCAAGTTTTGAGGCCTACAAGAGTGATTTTTTTAAATCTATGACTTACTACCTGTTACTAAGTGATTCTGGCTGTGTCAATAAATTTGTTTACAGCTCTAATTGTGTTAATAAACTGAACATAATTAAACTTACAACGTGTCATGAGTTTCTTCTGGCACAACTCAGTAGATTTAAAAAAAAAAAACCTGGGGAAACAAATGTACCACATAGCTTTGGTTATCACAGTATGATCTCC